>ML781213.1:588074-600802 GCA_009831015.1 Picea engelmannii | reverse complement strand
GAGTTGCGCTCCAATCCTTTTGCTCCTCGCTGAGGTCTGTGGACAAAACAAGATACGACCACTTCCTACTCCATTGACATTAGCTTGAAAACAAATCTATCACTAAATGATAAGTTCATGTAGTATCAGACACAAACTAGAAAGAAACAGGCCAAGCGTGTCATATTAATGAGAATGACGACATCAATACTTACAATCGTAGATGCGAATGCGACAGCTTCGTCAAGTCCTCTTCGTCCAACCCTTGCCTGAAAGATCCACAACCTAGATAACAGTAGCTTCGCTGATCACCTCTCTTTGGATGACTGTCAGTTTCCTCCAAGATCATAAGTTTCATATGTTCAGTTCTTCCCCCTTTCCACCATCATAGAGCCTGTTTATATAAGTTGGGAAAGGCCTAACCTCTTGAGTTATGTTTAGAACCAGTTAGGAACCATCTCCTTGGATCAGGGATATTTGATGAAACCAAGAATTCGAGCACAACTGCCTTCTAATCTCGAATGTTCTCCTCCTCATTCGACTCAATGGGGTAACAAATTGACCCAGAATAGGGAGCACTCCCCCAAAAGGGGTATCAGAGCGTTATAACACTCCTTATGTGCCTTGGTAAAGTGCCAGCGCTCTTAAGGTGAGCAGCGCTTCTCCAGAAGGGCTGAAAGGCGTTATAACGCTTCTGAACCATGGTAGAGGAGCGCCAGCGCTTCTCCATCTGTATTAGAGGAGCGTTCCCCTCCCAAACTACTGTTTCAGGGCTTCTTTCAGGTATCAAGAGTTGTATGATTCCAGTGGATCAGTTCTTGCTCTTCAAATTAGCCATATGAGGTGTCATAAGTGCTTCCTTAGTGTCGTCATCACGACATTAAGTCCGAACACCATTTACGACACTAGTGGTCAACTTGCGACACTCGTGAAAGTTGTAGGAAAGATGAGACACTTGTGATGACTGATAGGGACAATGCGACACTTATCCATCTGAGCAATTTTGACGTGTAACAACGACTGCTACCAATTACAATATAGTACTCCCTTCCTAACTAGTTTCGAGTTTTGGTCACTTTGGGAAGGGGTTCGAAGGAAGTTCTTGTGCAAAATTGAATCCTGTATCGGCCTAAGGATAACATTGAAGTGATATATGATGTAGATTGATATATATATATATATATATGTATGTATGTATGCATATTCTTCATGAATTGAAAGGACCTGTAACATTGTTTAAAAAAATTTTGTTCGTCATATGCTTAACTCTGACAAAATGGTCACATGCACATTTTGCAGAATTAAGGGGATTAAACATATCAACTCAAAATGTGTATACGAGAAATCGAAGAAGCTAAGGGAGCCTCCAACCATGATAAAAAGGTTGAAGTTCAGAATATCAAAGTTGGTAATGCAGAGATAGAGTCCAATAAACACAAGGGTCGAGGGGAGAAATAAACATTGATATAAATCATGAGAAGCCTGAAAATAGAAGTGTAGAGCTACAAGGAAGACAACAAGAGGATGATGAGAGAGAAAAGTCAGATAAATTCCCGAGTGTTGCATATATTAAATCAGTTGTAGAGACAAACAAAGAATGGCTCAAATCATGAGGAAGAAGGTAGGTATCATAAGAGAAGAGATGTTTGTGGAAGATCCAGTTATTCTAGGATTGCTAGTAGAGCTCATAGACATCACTCACCTCCTTACTCAACATGAAGGTCTTATACATCTGAATATGCCATAAGTAGTCTAGAGGTGTCTCTTGTTAGGAACCAAAGAAGAAGGAATGAATTTGAGAGTTTGCAAGGAGAGCTGAGGAAGATTAGGCCACCATCCTTTGATGGTGAAAGAGAAAGGGAAGATGATTTTGAAGCATGTTTTCTTGGACTCAGGAGATATTTTCAATTGCATAAATATTCATCAAACCTAGAAGCCAAAATTGCCACCTACCATTTACATGGGAAAGTTTCTATGTGGTGGGATCAACTGAAGCAACTGGAACATATTAATGAGAATAACATCTCTTGGAAGTAGTTCAAAAATTATTTCTAGAAGGAGTACCTCTCAGAGCATTTCTATGACAAGAAAATGCTAGAGTTATTTGAATTCAGGCTGAGAAGCATGACTATGGTAGAATATGAGAAGAAGTTCTTAGGGTTGTTAAAGTATGCCAGGTTCATAAATGATGAGAAGGTGAAAATGAAGAGGTTTTTTAGTGGGGTTCCAACATTTTATAAAGAAACGATTCTGTATGATGAGCCCAAGACCTTGGCTGAGACCATTAGGAAGGATAAATACCTATATGAGTAAGGCCATGGTAGAGAATCCATGCAAAAGTCTTGGAAGGATAATAAGAAGGATAAGTTTGATCAGAGGAGGAAGGGATTCAAACCTCCTTTCAATAGAAATGAGCCTAATAAAAATCATCAAGATCAGTATGCCAAGGATGAATCCCAGAAAGAAGAATCCTTGGGAAAAAGGGGAAGACCACCAATCCAATGTTAGTGATGTAAATAAGATCACATGTCCAAATATTTCCCACACAGAAAGGGTAGAGTGAAGACCGTGCACAACATCCAAGAGGATACCACAGTTGAAGACATGGAAATATTTTATGTATCCTTAGATGATCGACAAGCATAATACCAATCCAACATGATCAAGGTGGAAGGTAAGATCATAAATTATCTTGTTGCTATTTTAATTGATTAAGGATAAAGTCATTGTTACATTGATCCTAAAATAGTGGATAGATTACATTTGGAGAAAAGTACGCTTGGAAAATCAAGTTTGGTTTAGCTAGCCACTAGAACCAAAAGGATAATCCATGATATGGTCAGAGGTTGTTCCATAAGTCTTAATGGTGTGAATACTAGTGTTGATATAAACATCATACCATTGGGGTCTTATGATATTATAATTGGAATGGATTGGTTGGACAAGCATCATGTTGTCCTAGATTTTCATAGCAAGACATTTACATGTCTTAATGGAGATGGAAAATAGAGAATTGTGAAAGGAGTTCCAAGACCCATGTCTATAAGGAGATTTAAAATTTACAACTGAAGAGATGTTTTAGAAAATGATGTCAATTATATCCAGCCCATGTGGAGGAGCCATAAAAGACAAAGGGGCCAAGCCTTGAAGATTTCTCGGTACTACAAGAATTAGAGGATGTATTCCAAGAAATACCAGGGTTTCCGCCAAAAAAGGAGATATATTTCTCTATTGATTTAGTGCTAGGAGATTCCCTGATGTCAAAAACACCTTACCAAATGAGTACACTAGATTTAAAAGAATTAAAAATGCAGTTGGAGGATTTGCTGAAGAAAGGCTACATACGCCCAAGTGTTTCACCTTGGGGAGCACCCATAGTCTTTGTCAAAAATAAATATGGGACCTTGAGGCCATGTATTGGCTTTCAACATATGAATAAGTCCACTGTGAGGAACACGTATCATCTAACCAGAATTGATGACCTCTCTGATCAAGTAAGAGTAGAAAATATGTTTTCAAAGATAGACTTGAGATCAGGATACCATCAGGTAAGAATCTAGGAAGAAGACATCCATAAGACATCCTTTAGAACTAGGTATGGGCATTATGAATTTGTAGTGGTTCCATTTGGACTGACCAATGCACCAACTATATTTATGTGCTTGATGAATGGAATATTCAGAAATTATTTGGATAAGTTTGTCATAGTATTCCTAGATGACATACTTTTCTACTCTAAGTCTGAAGAGGGGCATGAACATCACCTAAGACTGATATTGTAAATTCTGAGATAACGTCAGTTGTACGCCAAATGGAGTACATTTTATTTTTACCAAGAAAAAATCCATTACTCGGGACACATTATTTCAGAACAAGTCATAGCAATGGATCCAAAGAAGATTGAAGCCAATAGAGGATGGAAAACACCTAGGAAAGTTTCATAAGTAATATCATTTATGGGGTTAGATGGTTACTACAGAAGATTCATAGTAGGGTTCTATAAGATTCTCATACCATCACTTCTTTGAAAAATAATGGAATTAAATTTGAATGGACATTTGAATGTGAAGAGAATTTTAATTTGTTAAAGGACTTACTTACTAGTGGACTTGTGCTAAAGATTGCTGACCCAAATGAAAGTTTTGTGGTATGCACAAATGCATCTAAGGAAGGGCTTGGTGGATTCTTCACTCAAAATGGACATGTCATTGGTTATGAGTCCATAAATATTAAAGAACATGAGAGGAACTATACCACACATGACTTGGATCTTGCTGCCATTGTTCATGCATTGAATATGTGGAGGCATTATCTCATGGGAAAGAGATTTGAATTGAGAACAAACCACAATGGTCTGAAGTATCTTTTTGAACAACCAAATTTGAATTCTGGGAAAACCAGATGGCTGGAATTTTTAAGTGAATACAACTTTGATATCAATCATGTCAAAGGAAAAGAAAATAAAGTTGTTGATGCACTTAGTAGAAGAGTAAATTTCATGCATGCTGCAACTGTTTGTATGCATCAGTTAGAATTGAAGAGAAAAATTTTAGATGTTGTTGTTACAGATCATCATTACCTATAGGTAAAGGAAATTTTAAAACAAGGAGATGTACAATAGAAAATGAAAGAGTATGAGATGAAGGAAGATTGATTAAACTTATGCATAAAAACATAATTTATGTTCCTAGTTCCAGAGAACTTAGGAATCTGGTACTAAAAGAAATGAATAATGTTCCATATGGACATCCTAGTTACCAAAAATTAATTATAGCAGTAAGAAGCCAATTCTTTTGGCCGGGAATGAAAAAGGATGTTGTTGATTATATCGCCAGATGTATGGAATGTCAGAAAGTGAAGGCTAAGAATAGGCACCCAACCAGTTTGCTACAACCATTACCAATTCCAGAAAAGAAGAGGAAAGTGATAACCATTGATTTTATAACTAAATTAATCAGGACAACAAGACACCATGATTCAATCATGGTAGTGGTTGAAAAATTGACTAAGGATGCTTATTTTCTTCCTGTAAAAATGACACATACAACAACTAATATTGCAGAAATTTAAATGAGGAAGATTGCTATGTTGCATGAGATACCTAAGACAATTGTCTCGGACAGAGACACAATTGTTTCTTCAATTTATGGAAGGTATTATTCAAACGATTTGGTACAAATCTGAACTTTAGCACAAATTACCATCCATAGTCAAATGGGTAGACATAGAGAGTCAACCAAGTAATTGAAGACATGTTGATAATGTATGTGGTGGATAAACCATCTAAGTGGGAATATTACTTGCACTTGGTTGAGTTTTCCTATAATAATGGGTATCAAGCTTCATTGAAAATGAACCGATTTGAATATTTGTATGGTAGGAAATGAAATACTCCAGTGAGCTGGGACAACCCAACAGATAGTGTGGTACTTGGGCTAGAGTTGCTCAAGGAAATGGAAGACTAGATGGTTAAGATTAAGCATAATTTAAAGGCAACTCGGGATAGACACAAAGTTTATGCATATAAGAATAGGACAACAAGAGAATTTAAAGTGGGGGAGCATGTGATTTTCAGGGTAAATCCCAAGAAGATATCTTTGAAGTTGGGTAGTTTTACAAAGCTGACAACCATATTCTGTGGTCCATTTGAGATATTGGATAGAATAGGGCCAGTTTCATACATGCTTGCATTGACTTCTGCCATGAATGTGCATAATGTATTTCATGTATTTTTTCTAAAAAAATATGTACATGATCCTAACCATGTTATTGATTGGTATATGATTCAAGTAGAGACAGAGGGATACTTTCAAGTCCAGCCAATGTGAATAATGGACATAAAATTCAAAATGCTCCGGAATCGAGCTATATAGATGGTAAAAGTTCAGTGGACCTACTATGGTCCTGAATATGCTACCTGGGAGCATGAAGATTCCATGTAGGTAGAGTACCTACAACTTTTTGAATAAATTTTGGAATTTTGATTCTTGTTTTGTATATGCACCGAGGACAGTGCCAAAATAAGTGGGAGGGGATGTAACACCCCAGGTTTTGAGCCCCATATTAAATAATGTATTTTTTTAATTGCTGAGAGGCCAGAGTTCCCAAACAATTATTATGAGGCCAATGTGCATAGGAAATGTAATGTTCTGATCATTATTAATATAAAACACATCGTTGGATGCTATATGGATAAGGACTAGAGTTATAGGAGGATATGATTCCACAAGAGAGGGGGATTGAGGGGCTAAGCATTTATTTTATATTTTTAAATCACCCATTTTGTCTAATGGAGGAAATCAATTATGTAAACTTCTTGGGGGAATACCATGAGGTTCTTTATCCCCAAAAGTTACATAAACCTGTCCCTGGTCTATTGGGGGGATTTTCACATTCATTGATTCTCTCATTCGATAGTTCTCTCATTCTATCTCTCACTCTCGTCCTCGTTATCGTTCTTCTGTTGGTTTCCTCACTCATTCATTCATTCACATATGCACTCCATTGATCGATGTTCTCCCTCTCATGAATATTTCACTCCATTCATTTCGTCACCCATTCATCTTTCCGCATCAGTGTATTGGCTTGGGTAAGGTAGACAAACTGCTGAAGAGAAGCCGTAGTATTATTAGTTGTAGAGATTGATGGTGTAATCCAACCATGATTTAAGGATTGCATGTCTAAGATGCTTTGGATTTTGTCGAGCTTTTCTCACAACTGTGATTCCTTAGAGTCCCAGCATGGAGATTCTAGACTAGCTACATTGGAGCCGTGGAAGGAGAAGGATATCCTGAGGGACTACATGGAAGAGAAGGGAGAGGGTCCATTCTCTTGGGTGGCATAGGATGGGTATAAGAGGGCTGGGTACTTGGATTGTTTTGGGTGCTGGGAAGCCCGTGAGAGCTTGAGTGTTGACTAGTTTGGGAAGTTGAGTAACACTCTGGAACCGTCCTTATGGATTCATAGCCCTGGATTGGGGGTGACATTACTATTGAGAATTGGATAGTAGTGTCTACGACTGGGTGGAACGTCCTTGGTCTGTAGCCAGTTGGTGTCTTCTTTTATTAAATATAAGTTCTCTATGTTATATGATTATTTATCTATGTATGATTTATTCTATTGTGTATTTATTTATCGTTGAATTCAATATTGAGAGTATGAAAGCTTGTTGGTTATTGTTGTGCATGTTGTATGCTTCATTTATTTTATGTTTAGCATCAATATTGATCAATTAATGTGAACCTTTCATGCATCCTTGTTATTTAAATTTAGAACATGGGTTGAAGAAGTCCATAGAAGGGACTTGAAGTTAGTGTGCCCATCCTGTGGGTTACAAGGAAACCCAAGTTCACCCAATATCTGGAAAATCAAAACTTCCTATTTACTTGAATTAGTGGTGCCACAATACTCAACTTTTGTAGTCGATAGGGAGAATACCTTTTGTTCCTTGCATGATCAAACCAATGGTCCATTATTGAAGAGAAATAAATAGCCAGAAGTGGAATTTTGATCATCATTGTTTCCTGCCCATTTGGAGTCGGTGAAGCCGACTAATGAATTTGAGCTTCAAAAATATTTGATGCCAAGATGGGAGTTACCCTTGAGATAATGAACTATTCTTTTGATAGCTTCTAGTGAATCTCTTAGGGATACTGCATAAACAAAGAAACCACAGTAACAACAAAAGAGATGTCAGGTCGATTGTGAGTGAGATAAATAAGGATCTTGGCTAGTTGGCGATAAAGAGTGGCATTGAATTTGGGAGATCGATAGTCTTTAGTCAAATTAAATCTATAATAAAAATAAGTAGCACAAGGCTTACGATCGACCATATTTAAACAATGCAATAGATCCATTACATATTTATACTAAGAGAAACAAACCATCAAATAAAGTTAAAACTTGAAGACTAAGAAAGTAATGCAGAAGACCAAGATCTATCATATCAAAGGTGTCAGCAAGTTATTTATTCAATCTAAGATTGAGATCAACATTATTTACAGTTATGACCAAGTCATAATCAACATATACAACAAACATTAAGGTATCACCATAAGCATATAATACATAAATATTTTGATCAGATTCACGATGTTTGAAACCAATATTGAGAAAGAAGCGGTTGATCTCATCATACAAATCTCCAAGACCTTGTTTCAAACCATAAAGAGAATTTTGAAGTCGAAAAACAAGATTGGAATATGTAACAAATCCAAGAGGATGTTCCATGAAAATTTCTTCAGATAAGTCACCATGAAGGAAGACACTTTTCCCATTCATCTAGTGGATCTTCTAGCTGAAGCGAGCAACAAGGGAAATAATCAATTGAACATAATTCATCTTTGCAACATGAGAAAATGTGTTAGTGGATTCGATGCCTTCTTGCTAATAAAATATTTTCAGGACCAATTGAGTTTATGACACTTTACAACACCTTCAGAGGTAAATTTGGTCATATAGACCCATCAACATTTCACAAACTTCTTCCCTTGAGGTCAAGGAACTAAATCCCATGTATGATTATTCAAAAACGAATTCATCTCATCTTGCATAGCTTGTTCCCATTCATGTTGTCCTTGTGCATCTGAGTAAGAGATATGATCACAATTCTCAAGAACATGAGTCATCAAAGCAACATTGGCCTGCTACTTCTGACCACGAGTATGACGAATTGAGAAGATATCACCAACATCATGTCCAACAACTTCAATAATTTTAGCATCCCATATAGGTAGGTAGGAAAAAGGGAAACTATTATCCACTAAAAAAGGTTGATCAATAGAAGATATAGTTTCAGTCGTGTTGAGCACTCAACACACCCTCAAAATTTTAGAAATTTTGGGGTACCACTTTTTAATTTTTGTATGAGTTTTCATCACATTTACTAGATTTGTGAATTTTGGGTTTCTTTGATATTATTTAGTTCTTTTTTTAAACCTAATTGTATTCGATTGATTGAATTAAGTAATGCAATTTTCCTAAATCCAAATAGATGCAAATTCTTCCAGGAAAAATCGACCAAATAACCCAAGTTTCAATGCATAAATTTCAAGGAAAACAATCGTCGATCGATTTGGGTCGATAGGGGTGTTGTGTCGGTTGAAAAAAAAGAGTTTTAATAGAGTTTTAAAAATGATTTTTTTTCACTTGATGACCGATGAATCCATTGGGAATTGGGCCTTTCCTATGAAAATCAATGCGCTACCTTTTTACCTCCCTGCGTCGCCTGATCTGATCAACAGTGAAGTTTGAAGCCATGGATAATCCCTCCAATCAAACATGAAGGAAAAAATTCAGGATCTCCTTAACATACAATATCCGATTAAGACCAAATTTAAATCTCGACCATTCATAGTTTACAAGACAAGAAGGAAACCATGGATTTTTGGGATATCACATAAGATGCCATGTGTAAATTGCACTATTGTTATGTCATCATCCGTACACTCCACGTCAAAATGAAAGAAGCCACCCTTGCCACGACATCATCTAGGTGGAACCACCACATAATATTCCATACCATAAGTATGAGATACCACATCACACCTGAATTACAACACCCATTGGTCATTGGGGGTTCTCATAGTGTTTATGTGTCTTGTAGGAAAATACAAGAGATCACCCGATGTTGATGTGATCGTCAGTCATTGATGAGATTGGTAGATATCATAGAATATTATACTCGCCTTTGAGACACTTTATATTTATTCTCTACAAAGAATTATAACCATCCAATTGGGCAAGGGAAGCAATCAAAACCATTGATCCAATGACCTAAAGGTTCATTTTCTTCTATTTCCCATTGGTCGTCGGTTGAATCAATCATTTTTTCACCCATTTCACTTTCCTGTCTCGCTCAATGATCGATGAAGGTCTTACCCTAGACACTACATATCATCTGATCATATGGATTAACGTATCTTAGTAGTTGAATTTGGTACTTTATTTTTAGATGTTATTAACATGTCACTTCATCTACCATCGAGTGGATCCATGCAATGTATTGGATCAGTTCCATGGTGGATCTCTAAATCACTCACATCTTTCACTTGAAGACTAAAGAACTTGTTCATGAAAAATATCCATCGCCTGATTAATAAATACAAGTTGATATCAACCGTCATATTTCCAATTTCATACTCTGGGATTCTAACAACTAGAGTAGGGCCCTCAACGCATTAACAAACCAATCCTCAAACCAAGAAGTGACATGGTTTCCCATATGCCATGGTGGCTCTCCATGTCATATCTATAGGTATGTTTCTGATGTCACCTCTTATGAATAACTAACGCATATCATCATATCAATGCCATGTTTTGGTTGTGCATTAAAGATCTGAATCACCCAAATTTGATCAAATCACTTCACATTGAATGAATGACATTGTGAAACTGTCGAATGATCACATATGCATATCAACCCAGTCATTAGAGGTTGGTAGAGGTACTTTTATTGCATTTAACACCATTATTGTCCAAATATTTCCCCATTACTCAAATATATGATGTTTAAAACACAAAAATCCTTGAGTTTTCTTCAATAGTTTCCCTTGTTAAGTGTGTTATCAACATAGTGTATGTGTTTTCCCGACTCTTGCTAACGAATTGAGAAAATTATCTGTTTACTTTGGTACAAGGGATTTTATTGGATGGTATTTTCACATTGAAATAACTTGGTCAGGTAAGTTCCTCTCCTTTAAGGAACGAATTTGCTTCATGCTTCATACAGGGACGCTAAATTGTATGGTTTATAATTTTGGGAAGCCTTGAAGAAATGGTTGTTGGTTATGATTGTGTTACCTGCAGAAAATATGCCTACAAGGAAGGATCTCATGTAGAGAATTCCCAAGAAACCAAGAACCTGGTCCAATATTGTTGGGAAAGGTTCTCGTTCTTCATATGCACAAGTTGAAGGGGCCTTGATGACCAAGAACACCGAATCCCTCATTGTGCTTCCCATGAAGAAGCTTTCCAACATTGTATCTCTGTAATATGACATTGAGCCTTGTGCAATAAGTGAGACTTCCAAATAGGTACAAATTTCTTCTTGGAATGATCTATTTTGGAAATTAGACAAAGGGGGCTGTCTTGAATCTACTTCACACAAAAAAATTCAACTTAGGGAGGTGGATGAAGCCATTTTTTCTATGATCAAATGGTCCATGCTACATTTTGTTGCTGCCATGAAACCTATATTTCCTCATGTAGAGTTAATGGAAGGTATCATTAATTACACCAAGGCCCATGAGTGAAAAATTGTGAATGAACAAGGTGAGTGCATAAGATCACTCCTACCCCAAGACATGGATTTTTGTTACAAACACCCAGATCCCGATGAGTCCCTCACTGAGGAATTTGTAATTCCATTTTATGAAAAATATAATACCAAAAAAGTATTGAACATTTGGTCGAAAGAGGACAATAAATTTTCTAAGAGGTCTAATGGAAGGTACACTATCTTGGGGTTGATATATCCATACACATATGCGATGATCCTTTTATGTTGGTTATATGGTGAAAACAATTTCTCCCAACTCTCAGAAGCATGGCTACTTTTTTCATATCACGTAGCAATGTGGGGAAATAAATTCAATTTTGGAGGTGTCATTTCCAAGAAACTTAGTCTCAAAATCATCCAAGAACAATATCCAAAACCTAGGAATCCTCTTGAATTCTACATGGTCTACTTCCTCTTAGATGTCCTTTGTGCACATAATGCATTCCTCATACTATATTTAAACTGACATATCTTTGAACCGCCAGTCCATGTGTAGTTCAACATGCTTTGGGAGAACATGTATAAAATATTTTACTCCCAAATATATGATCTTGTCATTCCTAGAATATACTTCCTTATATTTGGGTAGGAGTACCCTAGGTTATCAAAGCAAGGGAGGAATATTATAACCTGCATAGGGAACTAGTACTTTGAGGAAAATTACAGATAATTAAGAATTTATGGAGCTATGATCCCACCACATCCAATACCTTTATATGTACCTGATAGACTGGTTATCAGAGAAATATGTTACCAAACTATCATGTAGAGTTTCAATTCCACCCTGGTGAAAGATAAGAAGAAGTTCTTCATCCCTTAATTTTTTTAGATATGATACTATGTAGTGAAATATGCCAAGCATGATAAACAATAAGGTCAAGTACACCTGGAGTATAGATTCATGATAGGAAGATATATGAAACATGAACCCAAGGGTCTGGTTCTAGAATATGAAATACATGTGTCTCTGACTTGGATTTATGCTCATGAGAAATGGGAAGAGGATTTATTCACTACAAATGATCAAGATTGGAAAGAAGCATAGAGGAGAAAAGCCAATCCCAACATAACCATATTTTCTTCTCTTCCTATAGAAGAACATATTGTAGAAATTTCGATACAAATTAATGTGTTCTTGCGATTCTCCTGATCTAACAAGTTCTGCTATTGTTAAATACAGAATCACTTCTACTATTACTTTTGTGGAAGCAATTTAAACCACGATCACAACCATAAGCACAAAGTGAAATATCAATAACACATAACACAATAAGTTTTACCGGGAAAGCATAAAGCTAAAAACCCCACTATCATATATTATGTATATTATGAATCATGAAACAATCTCATACAAAGCTCTAATCCAAGAGCTCTTAGTACAATACAATCGTCTCACACTGTCATACACAAATTAGCAAATGCATGCGCCAATTCCTGTGTCCAGACAGCTTGCCTCCTCTGCACAAACTCT
>ML781213.1:534873-582275 GCA_009831015.1 Picea engelmannii | reverse complement strand
TATCATAATGGTGAAGGCATGAGTGTCCTCTAGCAAAGGACTTGGTACAGATATGCAAGGAGGGGAAGGAGAGTCCATAATAAAAATGGAATGACAGACCATAAAAGTAGAGAAAGAAAGGATCATAAAAGAGCAAGTTGAAGAGAGGAGGCTTAAATAAGAACAAAATAATAAAGAGGAAGAAGAAACAAAAGAAGAAGAACTTACTGAAAGGATAAATAAAGATGAGCATAAACAAAGGGAAAGAGATTTTATTTAGAAGATAAAGGGAAAGATTGGGATGAGTAGGCCCGACATAAAGAAGATGCAAAGAGGTAGAAGAAAGAACAATGATGGGACGATGATTTGAAAGATATCCAAGAAGAGGCATAGAGACGACACAAGAAAGAATAACCAGAGAGATTAGAGATAGAAAAGGAAGAAAAGGAAAAGAATAAATGTGAGGAACAGGGAGAACCAATTTATTTAAAAAATCATGGTGAAATCATTGATTTGATAGGGGAACAAGAGAAAAGAGAAGAATATGTTGTCCCCGTTATCAATGAAAACCCCACCATAGAGGAAACCCCAACAATTCCATCAAAGGAACATAAGGAAAAGGAAAAGAAGGATGGGGGTGAAGAGGACCCCCCTCTAGAGAAGAATGATTCTACTCATCAAGACCAAAGTGATGCTTCATAAAGTAGCAATGAATTTGATCAGGACCCACCAGGTGGGAAGGATTAGGAGATTCCATCATTAGGAGAGACTAAAAGAGGCACATATGGCCAAAATGTTGAAAACAATCAGGCTGATAAGCAATTTTGAAAGTAAATCAATGGTACAACGATGAATGGGGAGATGCATAATGATCATGATGATGACGATGATGTAGGTGCAAAGGACACTGAAAAAAGTGAGAAGGATAAATAGAACACTGGTAACAACCCTGAGTAAACTCCAAGAAATGATGAAGAAACTAGGAAGACTGATGAGAGTCTGCCAAGTGGTTCATCAGTCTTGGGGGAACATGTAAAGAAATAATTTCAAGATAACAATTCTATCCAGATAGAGTAGAAGGAAAGGGACGAATCACCATCCAATGAACTTACCCATGACCTGATATCAAAGAACTTCTATACTGTAGTGATCTTGAGAAACATATTGTCTTGGGGTGATCAACCTATTCCCCATCTAGTTGAGGAGGTGGCTGATTTAGATCTCTTCACTTACGAAAAGAAGCATAAATCTATAGTGAAGAAAAATCAAAGGAAAAGGAAGGTCACATTAGATAGTAGGGTAGTGAGCACATCTGAAGAAGTTATTATAGATACCAAGAAGGCCAAGCCAAGCCAATTATACTTAACAAGTTTGGAAATATCTCATGCTTCCTATGATAAGACATTGGTAGAAGAGAATGAATTAGAGAAGGATAGAACCAAAATAATCTCTCTCAAGCACTAGGTACAGTATCATCAAGATGATAGGGGAGGAACACAATTCAAGGTAGACCTACTAGAAATACATGGAATACACCTTGAAGTACAAAAATATTTAATAATGAAGGTATTATCATTATATGAAGAGTACCTAATGTTTGGAATCACTTATAAAGACATGCAACAATGGGATGAGAATGGAGATGGCACCCTTGGAGAAATTTGAGTTCATCCAGGAAGTACATAAAGACAAGGGCACTAAGGACCATCATATAGAAATGTTGTTGGAGGAGAGGATGAATAAAATATATTGAACAACTAAACATTGGGCCAAGCTTGTGGATGAGCCCAAATACAGGTTCGATAAATAATGGGAACAATGCTATCAAGTCCAGGATAAACTAAATCAGTCAATGGTAGACGTCTAGATGCCAAATTTTAGATCCCCTTTGAATTTCAGCTAATCGATGAGGTGGAAACCAACTTGTAGTGGTCGACTGAAGATTATAAGGAACATGTACAAAAAACACCAGTGATGAAAAAATGACACATGCAAAAGTATATCATCGACCATGACAAGGTCGTGGATTAGATGGAACATATAACTGGTAGAATGAAGAAGCACACCCTCTGATTTTGTGATAGTAAGCACAAGATAGACATGCCAATGGGGCAACACAAGTTTCCATTTACTGACAATTGTACTCTACTCTTCAAAGAATGGGCTGACTACATGGATGGGCATGCAAGCCCAAAGACCCCCATATCACCAAAGTCGTCATGACTTGAACTGAGAATTATCTATTTTAGGTTGTTGATGTGACAATTTTATTTAGTTTTGATTTGTATAATTAAAAGAGTCCTGATGCAGGAGCATCGTACAAAGACAAAGCCGAAGCATGTGCTTAGCCAAAGGAACAATTGGACACGCAGATGGGAAAAAGGAGCATGTTTTTATGAAAACATTTTAAATTTTGAAATTTGAAGCATTAATGTAATAGCTAGGAAAAGTTGTACGTACATTTATGTCTTGGAGATATGAATAGATCTGGAGAGATTACTCTCATCTGCCATATGTATTAGGCATTTAAGTCTGTTAATATAAAGTAGGTAGGTATAAATGTTAGATTAAACAGTTTATAAGCATAGGAGGGAAAACAGGTATAGACACCCTCACCCTTGTATCATTGTAATCTTTTGGATGAGCATTCAGAATTCATAAGATGTAGAGCTGTAGCAGAGAGTTGTAGAGAAGAATCCATGTACATGAGCACTTGAGTTAATATATGAAGCTTTGACTCAACTTTCATGGTGTTATGATGCTTCTTGTTTACATTTGTTGAATGGTATGTTTACAATTGATTTGTTTCTTTGTTATGCATTGTGTGTATGATTTCATGGTGAATGTATGAAGTCTGAGAGAGGAGAAGAATGAGTTTCAATTGTTTCTCTTCCTGAGAATTCTTGAAAGGAGTGTAGTGAATGTCCTCAAGTTGTGCATTGACGAGGGTCTGAGTTTTATCTCAAAAAGCTCAAGAGAGATACCATTGTTCTCATACCAGCTGAAGTGCAGGTGAAGCACAGAGCTGTGCGAGGTGTGCGCAAGCCAGTTGAAGCCTTGGATTTTATAAATCTAGGAAGAAGGTTGAAGGACCACTGTTGCAAGGAGTGCACAGGGTCGGAGATTCAAATAACCAGGGGCTGTTTGAAGGTTTGTCGCAAGGAGTGCGAGCAGGGATCCTTTTAGAAGCTTGAGTTTACAAGTGAAAGCTCAGGAAGGATAACACCTTTGAAGTGATCAAAGGGAGACGAAGATTGAAATGGTCTCGTAGAAGTTAAGTTCAGGAGGTAGAACGTCGAGACGTTTGGGACAAAAGTCATTAAGGAGTGCATCTGGTGGTCAGAATTCTCTGTGGAGAACTTGCGAAGTCGCAAGGACTGTAGGATCCAGAGGAACTACAAGGTGGTTAGGAGATGGACGAATCCACCACCTTGTCATCAAGAATTAACGTGGACCATTGATCGTGGTTTGTTTGAGTTGTCAGATCATTTCGGGGATTCAGGATTCGCAAGTTTGGAGTGCAGGCCAAAATACTTGGTCACTCAAATTCCCAGATTGCGAAAGGGATTATCAAGTGTGGAATTTTGGAATTTCGGTAATTCGGGGTTCGGTATACCGAGAATCCCGATGACAAGGTACCAAAACCCTTTGCATTGAAAGTCCCGAAGTCATGAAATGCGACATGCCTTGGGCGTGGGATTTCATCATTTCGACTTTCCGGAGTTCAGGAAGTAGAGGAGGTTGTGGTCTTGGAATCGAGAGTTTCAAACTCCCAGTTCTTGAAATCCTGAAGAAGGAAAGGAAATTTCCTGAAAAGTTGAGGAACAATTGCATTGGGCACCAATCGGGTTTTCAGGGTTTCGGGACTCAAGAGGTAGAGTTGCATGGTCAACGCAACTCCCAAAATCGTGAAAAGGGAAACACTAAAAAGGTGGGTCCCAAGTCTTAGTCAGAGGGTACGTGCGGCGGAAGTAAAAGGAGGGGTCAAGCTTCGGAGAAAATCCCGAAAGGCCATCGATCTCGCATTTCTTGCGACGTTGAGCACATTTCGTCATTCCAACATTTTGGAGTTTGGGGAATCATAAGGGAATAGGAACGACTGTCGGTTGTTCATTCAAAGTCCTGAAAGCCAAAAGTAGTGGGTAACAGGTGGCATGTGTTCGTTGCATTGGAGTAGTCAACCTTAGTTGATGTTTCACATTTTGGCATTTGCTGAGAGATGTGGAAATACATCGGGACTCTCCAACTCTTGAAACTCGAAGTCCTTTGTGTCTTAAACAAAGGGTTTAATCAACCCTTGGAGTGGTTTTAGTGAATATCCTGTTGCGGATCTTGGCTCGAGGGCAGGGGGTCTGCGTCAAAGTGGTATCAGAGCTCAAAACAAATTCTTTTCTTTCTATAGCAGAGAGAAAAGAGATTTTTTTTTCAACCATGCCACTGAGAAGAAGAGATAGGCCAATGCTTGATACAGCAGTGGAAAGAGAAATGCGTGAGTTACGTGCCAGAATTGATGCTATGGAGACAACACTGAGGCGCACAATCGACGTTGGGGATATCAATGAGGATGAAAGTGAAAATGAAGCTGGAAATGAAGGAGAAGAAGTTGCAGTTGAAGATGTTGCAGACGAACGCCTATTCAGGGTTGTTGCAAGGATAGGTGCCAGAGAAAAAATGGAGATTCCAATGTATGAGGGAAACTTATATGTTGAAGAACTTCTAGATTGGATTAGAGCTCTAGACAAATACTTTGACTATGAGGATGTTGAGGAAGATAAGAAAGTCAAACATGTTGTTACCAGACTTAAAGGGCATGCAACACTATGGTGGGATAAAATGCAGGCTGATAGACGTTGCAAGGGCAAGCAGAAAATCAAAAGCTGGGATAGAATGGTTGTAAAGATGAAAGACAAATTTATACCTAGGGATTATCAAATCACTCTGTTTCGGAGGATACAGAATTTGAAACAGAATTCGATGTTAGTGAAAGAGTACACTGAAGAATTCTACAAGATAAACATCAGAGCAGGTCATCGGGAAAGCGATGATGAAAAGGTTTCCAGGTACATGAATGGTCTGTGATATGACATTCAAGATGAGATGGGAATGATGAACATTTGAAATGTGGAAGATGCTTATCAGATAGCTCTGAAAGCTGAAGAGAAGTTGAGCCAGAAGCAAGTTCAAAGAGGCCGAGGTAGAAGTCAAGCCAGAGGCAAAACAATTGCCGAAGACAGGATTCAGAGACCAAAGGAAGAGGGAAAGAAACCACAAACTCAACCTGAAAGAGGAGGAATCTCACAAGGAAGGAAGTATGCTGATAGGAATACTTTTCCTCGAGCCAGAGGAAGAGGAAGAGGAAGAGGAGGTGAAGTGAAATGTTTTGTCTATGGAAAAATCGGACATAAATCCTATGAGTGTCCAGATAGGAAGAAAGATGGTGGTGAAACTCACATTGTCGAAGCTCAAGGATGGAATGTTGAGGTAGAAGACGCTAAGCTTAGAAGCTCTTTGATGATGAGGAAAGTTCTCTTGAAGCCGGAGAAGGAAGCAGAGAACCCAGCCCAAAAATAAAGACTGTGTATGCAAGGTCATAGTGGACAGTGGTAGCATAGACAATCTCATATCTACAGAGATGGTAGAAAAGCTGGAGCTAGAGAATGTTGTACATCCAAGCCCATACAGAGTTTCGTGGCTACAAAAAGGACATCATGCAAATGTCACTAAACAATGTTTAGTTGAATTTAAAATAGGAGGATATAAAGATGAAATATTATGTGATGTCATTCCCATGGATGTTTTTCATCTATTTCTAGGTAGATCGTGGCAATATGACAGAAACGTAGTTCATGATGGGAGAAAGAACACGTACACCCTGGAGAAAAATGGTAGGACTCACATATTGCTTCCAATCAAGGATAAAGAGGTGAAAATAGAGACAAGCAACACTGTACTTCTCATGAGTGGGAAGGAACTTCTTGATGAGGTCAAGAAGAAGGAAGACACACAATTTATTGTGGTCAGGAAGCCCATAATTGTTTTGACCAGTACAAGGATAAATGATTTACCATAAGAAATCCAGGAGTTGCTGGGAGATTTTGCTGATATAGTAGTGGGCGAACTACCTTGTTCGTTGCCACCTATCAGGAGTATAATTCATCACATCGATCTTGTACCTGGAGCCAGTTTTTCAAAAAAAGCAGCATATCGATTGATGCCACAAAAAAATGAAGAAGTTAAGAGAAAGGTCCAAAACTTAATGGACAAAGGATTGATTCGAGAAAGCTTGAGTCCATGCGTTGTTCCAATAGTGCTCAACCCAAAGAAAGATGGAGGCTAGAGAATGTGTACATACTCAAGGGAAATCAATAAGATTACCATCAGATATAGGTTTCCATTGCCAAGGATGGACGACTTGATGGATTGCTTGAGTGGAGCAAAGTTTTTTTCACGATTGAATTGAAAAGTGGGTATCATCAAATTCAGATGAGAGAAGGTGATGAATGGAAGACAACATTCAAGACGAATGAGGGGTTGTATTAATGGATTGTCATTCCATTTGGCTTAACGAATGTGATCGGTACTTTCATGAGGTTGATGAATGAATTCCTTAAGGATCTCATAGGGAAATTCATCATTGTATATATGGATGATATATTAATCTTTAGCAAGACAGAAGCAGAACACTTAAAGCATTTAGTTGCAGTAATGAGGAGATTACAGCAGGAAAAATTGTTGATTAATATGAAGAAATTGTCATTTATGAGGACAAAACTCATTTATTTGGTTTTTGTTATCTCTGCAAATGAATTAAAAATGGATCCGGAAAAGATAAAGGCAGTTAAGAATTGGCCATCGCCGAAGAGCATGTTTGAAGTTCAAAGCTTCCATGGTTTAGCTAGCTTCTATAGGAAATTCATCCAAAAATTCAGTGGAATTAGCGCACCAATGATGGATACGGTGAAGAAAAGACATAAATCTTTTCACTGGACAGAGGAAGCAGAGAAGAGTTTCAACCTGTTGAAGAAGAAGATCACTGAGCAACCAGTTTTGGTTTTGCTGGATTTCAGCAAGACATTCCAGGTCAGGTGTGACGTGAGTGGATTTGCAATTGTAGCGGTCTTGAGCCAAGACGATAGGTTGGTCACATATTTCAGTGAAAAATTGAATGAAACGAAGATTAAGTACTCCACCTATGACAAAGAATTCTATGCTGTCATACAAGCATTGAAGAAATGGAGACACTATTTGGTTCCCAAGGAGTTTTTTTTGTACAACAATAATCACGCTTTGCAATTCATGACTCGACAGGAGAAGTTGAACCAAAAGCATGCTAAATGGGTTGAATTCATGCAGAATTTTACTTTTGTGACTAAGCATATTTCTGGAACTGATAACAAAGTTGTTGATGCTTTGAGTAGGAAATGTTTGCTTATGTAGGAATTCAGAGTCAATACTTTGGGTTTTGATAACGTCAAAGAAATGTACAGGGATGACCCAGATTTTAAAGAGGCATATGAGGCATATGAGAATCCAAATCTCAGGGACAGAAGCCAATGGAATGAATACATGATCCAGGATGGATTATTGTTCAGGGGAAATCAACTATGTATTCTGAAATGCTCCATGAGGGAGAATCTGCTGAAGGAAAAACATAGTGGAGGATTGGTCGGACATTTCGTTCATGACAAGACGTTCTTAAAGTTGAATGGCTCATATTTTTGGCTAGGGATGAGAATAGATGCGAAGAAATTTGTGGACAGGTGCAAAATTTTCCAGCACACGAAAGGAAAAAGGCAGAACATAGGGTTATACCAACCATTACCCATACTTGAAAGGGCATGGGACGCAATGAGCATGGATTTCATATTGGGTCTGCCAAGGACACAAAGAGGATATGATTCGATCTTTGTGGTAGTCGACAGATTTTCAAAAATGGCACATTTCATACCATGCCATTAAACTAGTGATGCAACTCATATTGCGAACCTATTTTTCAAGGAAGTCGTCAGACTTCATGGCTTGCCAAAGAGTATCGTGTCTGATCAAGATAACAAGTTTGTAGGGCATTTCTGGAGGACCTTATGGAAGAAGTTGGGGACAAGTTTGTCTTTTAGTTCAGAATATCATCCTCAGACGGATGGACAAATAGAAGTTGTGAACAGGAGCTTGGGAGATTTGTTAAGAAGCTTAGTGACTGAACACCACGGTCAATGGGATCACATTCTGCCATAGGCAGGATTCGCTTACAATGATTCACTTAATAGAAGCACAGGGAATAGTCCATTCCCGATTGTATACGGAATGCAGCCAAATTAAGAAGCGATTGCAGAGTTCAAGTCAAGAATACAAGCGGAGAGTAGATCAATACAGGCGAGAACTCCAATTTGAAGTTGGTGATCTGATTCTTACGCATCTGAGGAAGGAAAGGTTCCCAAGGGGAACGTATAATACGCTGAAGATGAAAAATATTGGACTGTGCAAAGTCATAAATAAATTTGGGGAAAATGCATATGAGATCGAATTACCCGATGGGGTCGGAATCTCGTCGATACTCAATGTTGTGGATTTGTACCCTTACAGAGCTAAAGAAGCAGAAACAGAGGAGGAACAGAAAGAATTTCAATGGAAAAAACAAATTCCTATAGTTGTAGAGCCACAGATGGAAAGCATTATTGACAAAAGGGTCAGCAAAAAGACCAGGAGAAAAGAGTATTTTGAATACTTGGTTAAATGGAAGGGACATCTAGTTGAATATGTTAGTTGGGAGGATGAAGCAACAATTCACAGGCATGGACAGACCGTGCAAGAGCTCATGAACAGGAGTTCATGAAAATTTTCAAGCGAGGGAGTATGATTCAGGAGCATCGTACAAAGACAAAGCTGAAGCACGCGCCTAGCCAAAGGAATAACTGGATGTGCAGATGGGAAAAATGAGCACATTTTTATGAAAACGTTTTAAATTTTGAAATTTGAAGCATTAATGTAATAGCTAGGAAAAGGCGTACTTGCATTTATGTCTTAGAGATATGAACAAATATAGAGAGATTACTCTCATCTGCTAGATGTATTAGGCATTTAAGTCTGTTAATGTAAAGTAGGTAGGTATGAATGTTAGATTAGACAGTTTAGAAGCATAGGAGGGAAAACAGATATAGACACCCTCACCCTTGTATCATTGTAATATTTTGGATGAGCATTTAGAATTCATAAGCTGTAGAGCTGTAGCAGAGAGCTGTAGAGAAGAATCCATGTACAGGAACACTTGAGTTAATATATGAAGCTTTGACTCAACTTTCATGGTGTTATGATGATTCATGTTTACATTTGTTGAATGGTATGTTTACAGTTGATTTGTTTCTCTATTATGCATTGTGTGTATGATTTCGTGGTGAATGTATAAAGTCTGAGAGAGGAGAAGAATGAGCTTCAATTGTTTCTCTTCCTGAAAATTCCCACAAGGAGTGCAATGAACATCCACAAGGTGTGCATTGATGAGGGTCTGATTTTTATCTCAGAAAGCTCAGGAGAGATACCGTTGTTCTCATACCAGCTGAAGTGTAGGTGAAGCACAGAGCCATGCAAGGTGTGCACAGTCCAGTTGAATCCTTGGATTTTATAAATCTAGGAAGAAGGTTGAAGGACCACTTTTGCAAGGAGTGCACAGGGTCGGAGATTCAAATAACCAGGGGCTATTTGAAGGTTTTCCGCAAGAAGTGCGAGAAGGAATCCTTTTAGACACTCGAGTTTACAAATGAAATCTCAGGAAGGATAACACCTTTGAAGTTATCAAAGGGAGACAAAGATTGAAATCATCTCGTAGAAGTTAAGTTCAAGAGGTAGAACGCCAAGTCGTTTGGGATAGAAGTCATTGAGGAGTGCATCTGGTGGTAAAAATTATCTGTGGAGAACTCGCGAAGTCACGAGGACTGTAGGATCCAGAGGAATTGCAAGGTGGTTAGGAGTTGGACGAATCAACCACCTTGTCATCAAGAATTAATGTGGACCATTGATCATGGTCTGTTTGAGCCGTCAGATCATTTCGGGGATTCAGGATTCACAAGTTTGGAGTGTAGGCCAAAATCCTTGGTCACTCAAATTCCAGGATCACGAAAGGGAATATCAGGTGTGGAATTTCAGAATTTTGGTAATTCGGGGTTTGGCATACCGACAACCCCGATGGCAAGGTACCAGAACCCTTTACATTGAAAGTCTCGAAGTCGTGAAACACGGCGTGCCTTGGGCGTGGGATTTTGGCATTTCGACTTTCCAGAGTTCGAGAAGTAATGGAGGCTGTGGTCTTGGAATTGAGAGTTTCAAACTCCTGGTTCATGAAATCCTGAAGAAGGAAAGGAAATTTCCCAAAAAGTCGAGGAACAATCACGTTGGGCACCAATCGGGTTTTCGGGGTTTCGGGACTCAAGTGGTAGAGTTGCATGGTCAACACAACTCCTGAATTCACAAAAAGGGAAACGCTAAAAAGGTGGGTCCCAAGTCTCAGTTAGAGGGTACGTGCGGTGGAAGTAAAAGGAGGGGTCAAGCTTCGGCGAAAATCCCGAAAGGCCATCGATCTCTCATTTCTTGGGACGTTGAGCGCATTTCGGCATTCCGGTATTTCGGAGTTCGGGGAATCATAAGGTAAGAGGAATGACTTTTGGATTTTCGCTCAAAGTCCCGAAAGCCGAAAGTAGTGGGTAGAAAGTGGCATGTGCTCGTTGCGTTGGAGCAGTCAACCTTCGTTGATGTTTCACATTTCAAAATTTGTCGAGAGCTATGGAAATACATCAGGACTCTCCAACTCTCGAAACCCGAAGTCCTTTGTGGCTTAAACAAAGGGTTTAATCAACCGTTGGAGTGGTTTTAGTGAAGATCCTGTTGTGTATCTCGACCCAGGGGTAGGGGGTCTGCGTCAAGTCCACTTGATAGAAATGACCTTTTTGGCAGTTGATGAATTTTTCTTTTGTTGTATTGTGGAACTATTTTCAATAATTGATATTAAAGCTCCGTTGGAGCCTAAAGTGGGATTTGGAAGCCAATTGGTGATCTATGATTCATTATGGATTGTTCTACTTTGGATAATTGTGTATTGATTTCTAGTAATATATTTCATGACCAAGTTATCTTGCAATGAATGATACTTACATCGAGTTATTTTCGTTGTTTAACTCTACATGTGAACAATATTTTAGGTTCTATGTTTCATGTTCAACAAAGACATAATTATTTCTTTATCACTGACAAAATTTGACAAAATTATTTGCATGCATGTATAATAATTGTTATATGTCTCTAAATAATTATTTCAACGTAGAATATATGTAACAATTGAATGGTTATTTATCATATTAGTTATTTTAAGAAGTTAACTTTAGAAAGGACTCTTTTATTTCACCTATCCTCATTGATTGATTGGTAAATAGAATTGTTTTTTTAAGAATTTATTTTTGATTATTCCTCTAAAACTTATTAAGAATTTGTTTTCCAAAAAAATAAAAGAGACTATGTGGATGAAACTGACAAGATATGAAATCTCATCGAAAGGTTGTTGGGCCATCAATCCAGAGAATCACACTAATTCAAATGAAGAAGAGACTAATTGGGCCTCGTCTTCGGGTGTGATTCCTATTTTTTAGTTGAAGGGAATCCATCCCTCTCAATAGAATCGGCGCTAGAAGGAGGTCCTGATGCATGACAAGTAATCAAGATGACCCACAAATAGAAAACACTCCCATTACCAGTGATTCACCGCATAGTTAGGAAGACATTGATCTCTGCCCTGAGAAACCCTACGCAATCCATCACAAATATATTGACACATTTATAATAATCATCAAGGCATACGATCAACAGATCAGGGCATTAGCATTAGCCTCATTCCTTCCTCATAGAAGGAGAATGATAATACCTATTGTGACTACACCAGAACATACTTTTGTGCACACTGTTGAGGAATTAGTGGATTTCACCCTTCATAGAAATATAACAACCTCTTGTCCTAGTTCCTAATACAATTAGTTCTACCCCCAAAACAATTAATTATTCTGAACTAAAAGATTTAGATTCTAAAGAAAAATAATTTTTGTTTAGAAGCCTCAGACTACATGGGGGATAAGAATGAAAATGACTAGGAATATGACAACCAACCTGAAAATAACTAGCCTTGGTTGGATAAGGACACATTGGCTATACCGGTCTGATTTCATAATTTGTCTAAGCACCCAAAGAAACTACTTCCCAAGTTTGACTCTAAAACCTATGGATTTCCTAAAGATCATATCAAAAAATTCATATTGGAAATAAGGTTAATGAATGTACAACATAAATATGTGGTGTTCATATTATTTACACATACTTTTGGGAACTCAACGTCAACTTGGTACTTTAACCTTCCATTTGGTTCCATAACTAGTTGGACAAAATTTTAAAAGGACTTCCTGGACAAATTTGTTAGGAAAATACCATAAGAGCCTTGATGGAGGAAAATTTTTCTGCCACCATGGGCCCCTAAGGGAAAGTGAAATATTTTAATCAAATATTTACAACAATCCTGAATAAATTTCAACCAAAAACTAGACATACCCAAGAGTTGCAAATTGAGGTATATGAAAATGTTCTACCGACCTCTGTCTCAGTGTTCATCAAAAGAGTTTCCAAACCTACCTTAGTTGATAATTTTGAAGAGGATAAGACCTTTTAGTTCCAAATGAATGGATGTAGAGAAAGTAAGGTCTCTTTAGAAAATAAATAAACTCAACAACCACCTAGAAGAGCACTCTTATTGACTAGACCTCTAGGTAAACATGTTGAAAAAAAACACTGAAAAATATAGTGTTGATATGGAAAGCCTACAAAGAATGATCAAGAAATTATCCAATGAAATTGTGGACATGAAAAGGAATGCAGGTGAAAGTACCTCTAATTAAATGCCTTACAATCCCTTCTTTAGGAAACCACCACCTTATAAGTCCATCAAACCTCGCCCAACGAATACGAATATTGGCTTAGGAGATGTGGCCTCTGATTCCTTTTTCACTTAACACCGAGAACACCATTCTGAAAAGGATTCCCCCCAATGGGTAAACAACATGAATTTTATGGCCAATCGCTTCTTGGATGGGTGTGCCTTGACAAAGAAACCTAGTGACCAAACATAAAACACTAGAGAAGATGAGGCTAGTGAGCCACCTGAACAAATAACTATAGTTCTATGGGATATCAATCACATGATGCCTTTTAATGGCCTCATCGAGGAAGAGGAGTTTCCTACTGAGGTATCGACCATGAAAACAAGGAACAAATGACCTATTTCACAAATCAACCTACCATAGCTCAGGCTCCTAAAACACTTGACAACTCCACCTCTTTGGCCAAAAAAACTCCTATACTTAGCTCTGCCCCTAAATTTCCAACACAAAAAATATCAAAATTGGTATAATGTGGTAGAATAATTGAAAAATATGAAGGAAAACATTTATCTTATAGACTTGTGAAACATTCCCCTACAAAAATACATTTTGCTGCAAGCTTTAAATGAAGGATATAGACCTATGGTAAACCCCAATCCAAGCACAAGAAAGATTACTTATGGGGAAACCTTAAAATAGAATGTAAATTCAAAATCCACTAACAAGAAGTCTAAGTTGTATGTCCCTCCTTTCTTGCTGATTTTTTAATATTTTAACATAAATTTACACAACTTTCCAGTGGATTATGGGGCATCCTCAAATGTCATTCCCTATTATGTGTGAAATAAACTAAACGCAACCCCCATGAAGAGCAACAAACACATTAAATAATTGGATAGAATCAAAGTTAAAGTATTGGTGAACTAAATGATGTTATGATTCACATTTCCTCCAACCCAAAATTTCACCAAGTTATTGATATAATAGTTTTAGATATACCAGAAGCTTATGAGATGTTTTTGAGTCTATATTGTTCAGAAAAATTGCATGGATATTTCAACACTGATTAATCTCACCTATGGTTTCCATTGAAAGGGAATTCGAACATGATCAAAATTAATAGAGAGAAATACCTGAAACATACAGTCACTGATATAGAAGCCCCAAACAAACCTTCTTCAACATAATTCACTATGTTAGGAAACTATTCCCGTGATTCATATTTTGAGAATTTCTCTCCTTGTATATTTGAAGTATTGTTTTCATAGAAATTAGAGTTGGTGTTTCAAGAGAACCCAACAATAATAAAAGAATGTAGCAATTATGAACAAGACTTATCAGTTAATCTTGGAAAAGAAAACTAAATCCCAAAGAATAGACCCCAACAAGAAGGTTGTTGGTTATTAATCTTTCTATCTAATTCTTGGGCTGACCCAAGTTCAAATATGAACATTCCAACAAAACCCTCTAAAACTATCGGCCCTCCCAGTAGACCATAAGGCAACACAACACACAGGGTGTACTGCATAGTCTCACCCGAGATATCTCTATGGTGGACTGCAATGCTCAGGTGCTTGCAGTCTAGGAATGAGTGGGGATCTGGGATTGTATTTCATCTTTTCATGCATGATCTGATTATTCCTTCTTTTATTCCTTAGTTTCATTCATATTTTCAGCCATGCATGCATTCTAACATATTCATATTAACCATTCATTCATTCATTTATAAATTAATCACTGACAGAATCAAACATGAAAAAAAAAAATACATATAACACATGTTTTTACCGTGGTTCACCTCCTCCTGGGCTACGTCCACAAAGATCTGGATTCTCTACTCTTTTATTAGGTTTGATGCAAAATATGGTCTCGCACGCACTACATCTCTAATCATACAATCATGAAAAAGGTTCCACAACCTCTGTGAGGAAGAGTAGATCACACCAGACGCCTTAGCCTATGACATAACCCTCTAAGCTACTTGACTCTTCTACATATCAAAAACTTATAAAATGTATCAGAACTATTTTGGAATCTCTTCAACAACTCAAAAATAGAAAAAACATCGGCCTAGACTTCCTAGGTTCTTATTTATACTATTTTACAATCTTATTAGCCAATACAATATCTTACCAAAACCCTAACCCTAACATGGTTAGGTTTTCCTGCATGTTCACCTTGCATGCTTTCCTCCTTTGCATGAGACTTTTCCTCGCACGTTGTTATTTTCCTGCTAGTTGTTCTTATCCAAAATTAGGCATTTTCTTACCAAAATTGGGTATTTACTCAAAATAAGCCTACGCCCAACAGAACCCCAACATTGACATGTGTCTTGTCCCGAGACACTTAGTTAGTGCATTCTCCTTCTACTGTTATTTCCAAAATGTGGAACTTTTTTTCTAGTTCCCTTCGTCTTTCCTTGACCTACGTGACTTTTCCTGTTAGTTTTCTAGTTCCCTGGATCAATGCTGTGCCCTTTTTTTGTGCTTGTTCCATGCTTTTCTTTTCCTCCTCCAACTTCACAATCATCTATGCTTCTTGTTCTTGAAGGGGTTCCACTTCTGCTTGTCTCTCTTGCTTCTGCATCTGCATTGCTTTGAAATATGATTGTAGCTTCTTCATATCTTGAGTTCCCTTTAAGTGCTCCATGATGCTAATTGTCTTCTCCCTTTGTTTGAGCTCTTGTATGGCAATGATACATCTTTCCTCTTCTTGGTCCCACTGTTGGACATTCTCATACTCTTCAAGGATCATCCATAAATGAACGATTCTCTCAAACAATTATTCTATTGTGCTTGCTTGTTTATCCAATTCATCTATTTGGAGTGAAACTTCTTGTTTCCTCTATTATCGCACCTCGGGAGGAGTCGTAGAGTTAAGCCTTTCATTTATCTCCTCAATCTCTTGGTTTTACTGATCAATGGTTTTCACAATAAGGTTTATCTTCTCCTCTGTTCTTCTCTCTACTGCTTGTGCACTATTTGGGATGCGATGGTATGCTGTTGTCAATCTCTGTTCCAATATGTTTGTGCGTTCTTTATCTCCCTCCTTTTCTGCGGTCAACTGGTTGCATATTATTTGAATCGTTTCCTCGAACCCTCTCTCCACCTCTAAATTTGTTGCATCATCGTGGGCCGTGGAATGTACCTCCTGCATGACACTCGCCTGTAGCCCATATACGGGCTTGGTGGATATGTGTGCCATGACCATCTCAACTTGTTCCACCTCCTCCAAGGATTTTTGCATTGTCTCCTGATCGAACCTGATCATTTGACGTGTTACCAAAAATGTCTCCCTACCCTAGGCTACCAAATGATCCATTTCTTCCGCTTCTTTTTTCACTGGTGACCGTCGTATATTCTCCTTTTGTTGCATGATGGCTTGTGATCCTGCCTGGCTCCGTAGTTGTTGTATATTTTTGTGAACCTCTAAAATCTTAGACATAATTTATTCCCACTATTCCTTTGTAATTCTAACCACTTCTTCACTCCTTTCTTGGAACTTGTCTGCGATGAGGTCTGCATCATCCTCTGTCAGGGTGATGTCTGGGTCCTTCGTCTCGTACTTTCTTTTCTTTCACGCATCATTTCCTTGCATTGGCATCCTTGATGTCTATGAGGGATGCACCCCACTTGTTGTTCCTTGGGATCTTTCTTCTACAACCTATGTCATATCCTTCTACCCAGTCTGTGGTTGGCATCCCATCCTTACTGCGGATGGTGTCCTCCTCGGCTGCTTTGGTACCGTGCTAATCCCAATTGGCTGATTCCATGCAGTCACTATTCTAGTATTGTTAGCCGGACTACCTGTTCTTGCTGACGAGCCTGATTTGGCCTTATCCTTGGGATTATAGGACTGTGATGTGCATGTCCTTGTGGTTGGTTTTGTTACTAGTGACTGACAATGCACATGCAAATCTTTAATGATCCAATCCACATCCTTTTTCACAACGCAATACTGCATCTCAATCCACTCCTTCTTGGGATCCATCGCAACTTGGATCCATACATGATGCTTGGATTCCTTGAATTTGGCTATCCCATCTATTTTGTACACTACATCCATTGGTATGCACCACACATTTTTTGTGCGCTATTGGATTTCCTCTAGCAGCATGGAAAACACAGTGTTATTTTCCTACTACATCTTGTTGTCCTTTTCTTGCGAGAGGGAATCGTACCTGTTCGCGTAACACTTTCCCATCCTATCCAAAAATTCCAATAATTTGGGCTCCTTCCACCCTACCAATGCGATCAAGATGATTATCCATGAATAATGGAACTCGATTCCATTATCTTGTGTGTTGCGACAATCTACTAAGAACTGGTTCAACAGGTATGGTTCCCAACTAAACATGAATCCCTTCGCACACAGTGCGACTACTGCAATAACGCCTACTGACACTTCCTCTCTATGAAAATTCCTCAACAGTTTACAATCCATAAGTTTTCTGGCAAACCTTGTCGCTTTGTCATTAATGTCCTTAATGACAATCCCTCTATTTCCTCGGTTAGTGCCAAACTGTGCTTTGAACTACTCTTCTATTTCTTTTTCGTGCACCTTATTATGTAAATACTCTTCTAGCTGCGCGCCGAATGTGGGCAGTCCTGTGATCTTGGAAATCAATTCCACATCTATCTACACCAGTATATCCATCCATAGGATGCCTCCATGGACATAGGAGACTAACTATTTAATGCAAATTCCAACATTTTTACTGCATCTGAAATGTGGTATGTCCAATAGATTCATGATTGCTGAGTTGTAGAGCTTCGTGATCAATTGCATGGGATCTAGTATAGGTCTACCTAGGGGTCCAATTTCCCCTATGTTGGTGAGATATGTCTCCTCCGCCAACTCTGGGAACTTGGCTGCATCGCTCACATCATGGTCAATGTACCTAAGATTAGGTACCTTCCCCATCATATCATCAACTGCAATGACTACGTTTGTGAGATATGGGAGTGTGATCTCGATGGTGTCCTATGATTTCCTTTTCTATCTCATGGCATATGTGCCTTCCCCTATTGCTTTTTCACCCTCTTCTTCCCTTATGGACTTTGGTTGGCCGGTGATGTCTTCGACCAACATCTCTTCATGTTCCTGGGACTGTCACGGTCCTATTGTTTTGTTGGGCTTTGTAGGCATCTTAGGGTTAGGGTTTGAAATTATGTTTCGACCCTCGGAGCTCTTCCATATTTCACCTTGCTGTGTTGTGGGAATATCTTCTTCGACCTACGTTGAGCGAATGGATTCTAGGTCCGAGGTGGTAACATCCTCCAACTTGATGACATTCCTAGGCTATTGCATTCTTTCCTTCCGCCTTTGGCCCTGTCGAGTAATTCGAATGAACTATCCTACTACGTTGGACTTAGGTGGAGTCATCCTCTCTAAATTTCACAACCTTTCTTGCTCTTTCATAAATCGATAACTAGGGAACGTCTTATGTTTCTTGCTATGGGCTCAAAAAGCACTAAGTGTTGAATAATTGTGTGATTTCTTCCTTTTATAGACTTGATCGTGTTCATTTTTCACTTTTTGCGTGCATTTTCACCGACTTCAATTTTTACTACGTGCTGTCTTCTGATGTTTGTCATGGTAATTACTACACACAAATTTTTCTAGTGTTTTTATATTTTCTTTCTTTTCTATTTTTGTATTTATTTTTCCTTCTTTTTCTCCTTTTTATTTCTTTTTCTCATTCTTCTATCCTAGCTTATACTATAGTACACTATATACATGCCTTTTCCCACTACACTATAACTTTAATGGGTTAGGAGGTCAACTGTCCATGTATATTCTCAGTTGACTTTTGTTGATCATTCCTTTCAGTTCTTTTCCTGACAAATCCTTTAACTGTACAAATTCCCCATCTGTGACAATCTTTACTTCATATGGACCCAGCCAATGCATTCTGAATTTTCCTGGATATTGAAAATATTTACTGTCATAGAGAAAGACCAGGTCTCCTTCCTTAAAACTCTTCTTCTTAATATGTTTGTCATGTCATAATTTATCTCTTTCTTTCTGTACTTCTTGGTGAAATCGTACCAGAATCCTATCCTCTTCCATTTCCATTACTTTATTCAGCCTCCTTTACTGCGACTCTTTCTGTCATGTTGGTAATTGTTGCTATGCGAAGACTGGGTACCAGAAATTATACTGGTACCATTGCTTCCTTCCCATGCACCAATCTAAATGGTGTATATACTATCAACTTATTACGTGTAGTCCTGTATGCCCATATTACTGCTGGTATTTTCAAGTCCCAATCATCTCTGTTGAAATTGCAGATTTTAGTCAGAGCATTGTCCAAGATCTTATTGAACACTTCTATTGTTCCATTTTCTTGAGGATGGTATGGTGTACTCTTCTGGTGATAGAATTAAAACTCCTCAGTCATATCCCTGATGGTACTGTTGATAAAGTGAGTGCCTTGGTCACTCATCAAAATGATTGGACATCCAAATCTGGTGATCACTTGTTCAAACAAGAACTGTGTTGCTCTCATTGTGCTATAGTCTTTGACTAGTGCTGCTTCTGCCCATCTTGTTAAATATTTTGTCACAGTAATAATATATCTATCTCTTGACCTTTTTGTTGGTGGAATGATTGGTCCCACAAAATCTATGGCCCATTTTTCAAATACCTGTAAAGTTACTTGTAGTCTTAGGGGCATCTCATCCCTTCTATTGTGTTTTCCAACCCTCTGACAAACATCACATGTTTGACAATATTCCTTAGCATCTCTATGGAATGTTGGCCACCATAATCCCACGTGAAATAAATTTTGCACGGTATATTTTCCTTCATAATGTCCTCCAGTTATCCCCTCATGAGATTCTTCCAAAATTCTAGGCCTTTCATGCTATAACACACATGATCTAAATTTTTTTTCTGCACCCATATTATATAAGTGTCCTACAATTAGTTGATAGCCTGCAGCTTTGACTACCAAAATTTTCTTTTGCGTAGTGCTAAAAGCTTGTGGCGCAATCCCTGTACTCAAGCATTCAATAATATCAACAAAATATTCATCAGCTACTTGTACTGAAAATAACTATGTATTAGGTAATTTGTATTCCAAATTGGTAGGTTCTTCTCCATTAGTTACCCATGACAGGTGATCAGGTCTTGCATTCAATTTCCCTGGTTTGACTATCACTTCGAAATCAAATTCTTGAAATAACAATAGCCATCTGTAGATCCTCCCTCCCAAAACTGGCTTGTTGACTAAATATTTGAGGACATAATGATCTATAAACATCTTAAAGTGTTTCCCCAGTAAATAGTTCCTGAACTTGTGAAGTGCATATACCATGGCCTTCTCTTTCTGTGGTGTTGTAATTCTACTCTGATTCTGATTTTTTTTTGCTTGCAAAGGCTATAGGATGGTCCAAGTCCCATGCTCCTAATTGCGCTAGAATTACTCTAAGTGTTATGGATGATGCATATACATGCACATGAAATGTATTTTCCCAATTTGGGAATACTAGGATAGGTGTTGTGACCATCTTTTATTTTAAGGTGTCCAACCCTTGTTGATAGTCCTCATTCCACTGAAATATGATATCGTTCTTTAGAATTTTTTCCATTGGCACAATAATCTACACATACCCCTTTATAAATTTCCTGTAATAGTCTGTATATCCCAGTGTTTATCTTAGTTGGCACACTGATTTTGGTTGTGGTAAATTGACAATGACTGCAATCTTAGCAAGATCCACTAGTAAACCTTGCTTACACACTATATGTCCCAAAAATATTCCAAAAGGTGTCCCAAAAATGAACTTCTTGATATTCAATGATATCTAACATTGCCTACATCTTTCCAACATTAACCTTAATACTTCCACATGGTCCTTTAACAGATTGTATACAGTCTAGTCATCCAGATATACTTGTAGAAACCGATGTATGAATTCCTTAAAAGTAGCTATGAATACTCTTGAAAATATGGTTGGTGCATTCTTTAGCCCAAATGGCATGACTTTGTATTTGTAGGATCCCCATTCTGTAGCAAAACTAGTCTTATACTTGTCTTTTGGAGTTATTTTTATCTGATATTAACCTGAGAATCCATCTATAAGTGAATATGCTTCTTGGCCGCCCACATTCTCTAGGAATTCGTCTATGAAAGGGGTAGGAAAATGGTAATGTAAGCATGCATCATTCAATTTTCTCAAGTATACCCAGATCCTTAACCCCCCTTGTTTATTTTCTTTGACTACCATAGGGATTATCCATTCACATTCCTCTACTAGTTCTATGATACCAACTTCCAACATTCTGTCAAATTTTTCCTTTACTTTATTCTTATATACTGGGCTCTGTCTGTAAGGTCTCTGCATGACAGGTCTTGCCTTGGGTTTGAGAGGTATATTCATTTCTTCTAGTTCTCCTACTATGCCTTTCATATCTATAAAGATCATTGGGAATAGGTCACTGTATTTGTGCACTAACTTTGTTATTCTTTCTACTGTTTGTTCATCCCAATAGTACCCAATACTTTCCATTTTAGGATTTTCAGTTGTTCCAATGTTGATTTTATTCACCTTTATTGGTGCAACAAATAATTCTAACTCCAAAGATAGACCTTCCACCTCTCGTTCTCCTTCAATTTATGTAATTTGAATGTTGTGCGGGTCATATTAATCTAGTGCATCTTCTTCAACATGATAGCATGACAATAGTTCTTTGACTGTTTGTCTGTTCTGTTGTTGATATTCTGTCATGAGTTCAATATCTGGTTCATCAATAAATATTACACCTTTTATTTGCTTCAGTGTTGAATCAATGTTGGTGTTCTCATGTTCAAATGGCAAGGTTACTACAAAATTATGTTGTAATGTTGTCCATTCAGTAGTGCCTCTGCGCATGTCCTGGTCTACATACCAGTTTTCTGGAGTTCCTTCTAATGTATGGATGAAGTGATGAGGCCATTCCTATGGTGGTGTCATCCTCCATTATTTTTTTCACTTCTCTAAGTGTTCTACTGGTGTTCCTTGCCCATCATACCTCTGCATTTTATTTCTCCCCTACTGTATGCTGAATCTAATGAACAATAACCATTTACATTGGTACCATTCCTTAATTGTTTCTTTGTGTGCACCCCACTATCTTGAAGGTGTAGCATTGAGTGTAATATCTAGGGCTAAGAGCCTCTGATGTTCTAATAATTCCTCTTCATATTTTGTTAGAAATTCCTCTAGATAATTTACCCCATGAAAACTGGGAGGTTTGCTTATCTGTGTACCAACCCATCTTACTATGCGGTCTATTCTTGCACACATTCTTATAGAAATTTCATGTATTCTCTACTGCCAATTCTCCAACCCTGTATCCGAGTCAGAAGAACATTATGTGATGCTTCTCTAGATGAGTACCCCATTTGCAGTTGGGTTAACATAATCTTCTTCGCATGCGGTGGTTCTATAAAACTGGTTTATTTTGTCCAAATCTAGACAAGTGGGTTCTACAAACATTTCTCCTTCTGAGGGATTTGATGGTGCAATAACTCTATATTCACCTGATTCAAATGTCATTTTTCTTTTCTTCAATTTGATTATGGTCTGGTTGTCAAATGACCAATCCAGTCCAAACAATGTTGGATATGGTGTTGTGCCATCTACTATCTCTATTACTTCAAAGTATTCTTAGTGCACACTCCATCCAAATCTATTGTCACACCTTTAAGCCTTCCAATTGGAAAAACTCTGTTTTGATTAGAAAATTTCAAATGGACATGTGAATAGCCTAATGTGGGTTCTCCCATACACTACCATGTATTCTTAGGTAAAATGTTTAATTCGGAGCCTAAGTCCAATATAATATCACCCATATTGAAATATCCAATATTGGCATTCAATTTGAATTCTCTGCTTGTCCTCCCTCTTTTATGGAGGTGATTTACTATTTTCTTCTCTAATTTCCCTTCTACTTTTGTGTTACGTATTTCTAGCATATTTTTCAAAACCCTAATATATGATGGATCACTCAGTAGCTTAACACAAGATTGCAGAAAAGTCTTTATAATACTTACTTTCTCTAAGGGTTGTGATTCACTAGTGTGTTCCATTGATGAAGGCATCTTGTACATTGGTATGTTATGAGTATATTGCATGACTAATGTAGATGCAACATGTTTCTTGAGAAAATCCTGTCTGGCCTCCTTGAATTACTCCTTTTCTTTCTATGCATCAAATTGCTTCTATGTTTTAGTATTTTTCTTCACCCATTGGTGTTGCATTGGATCTTGTCTCACTACATCAGGTCTTGTCTTATCTCCTCCTCATGTGACTATGTTGATGTTTCTTCCATCATCCATGGATTCTATAGATATCCTATGAAAATTCTGATTTTTCTGGTTCCTCTTGTCTTGGATATTTCCCAAAAGTGTTGGACATTCTTTTGTGTCATGGTATGTTGTGTGACAATACATGCATGTCGCTAGTGGGAGTGGAAATTCCATTGCATAATGTTCCAGATGTTGGAAGTTGTGGCACACTACCAACCCTTTGCCTTGTCCAAATTCTTCTCTACCTCATCCTCCACCTCTGTATCCAGCTCAATCTCTTCATGGTGCGTTATACTGAGGTACTTGATTATACTGCATGAGGTTATACTTTGGTTGTGCATTTTTATATTGTGGCCGCATAGTGTTACACTTATGTTTCACATTATTATATGGAGGTTGTACCTGGTTGAACTGAGGTGTAGTTTTCCCTTTCATAATTTCTTCTTGCACCCTATAAGTATCTGAAGTTCTTTCTCTCATCAGCTCCATTGTCCTAAAATATTTATCATCATGACCCACTGACTTGCAAAAATTGAATTATGATCTCTTGGGTATTGTCTGGTACTTCTACATCATTGGACAATGATATGGATCATGCCCATGTGTTTTAAAAATATTGCATCCTAGTCCTCTTGTTGGCAAAGGGTTTGGTACTCCTATTTCCATATACTGCACGAAATTTGGACATTCATTCTTGTGGTGTCCTTTTGTCCTACATGTGGTACACCAAACAACTTCTCTTTTCTCTTTTCCCTTATTTTGGTTAAGTTTAAATGTGAGCTTCTTCATATCCTCCTTCAACTCCTCTATTGTTGGATCTGTCTTCTGATACTGATTCTCTTCTACTTGTAAGGTTGCTCGTAGATCCTCTACCTAAGTTTGGAACTTCTACTATCTTAAGGGTTATTTCAAATGTGGTAATAGTGAGTTCACAAATAATTTCCTATGTTTCATGTTAGTCATTACATACTTCAACTTACCATTCAACCGTTTGAACCTCTAATCAATCTCCCAAACAAACTCACCCGGTTTTTGCCTGATTTCGATTATTTTATTCATGTACTAATCTTCTAAGCTAGCATTTTGAAATTCATTTATCAATAGTTTATTCACATCTGCAATAGTCCTTGTCACTCCTGGTGGGCTATTTGCAGATAGGCTCATGTACCAATCTAGTGCGTTGTCTCTTAGAGTGGTTTTTTGGCACCAGGCCGAAGTGGAAAGGAGGATCGAGAGAAAGAAGGCATGTAGAAACAGAAGTAACAAATCGAAGCTAACACAACACACATGCATGCAAGAAAGCATGGAAAAGTAAAACGACATCTGGAGGAAGAACAACACGCGTACATGGGAGGAAGACCTAACATCAGTAGGGTTAGGGTTTTGGTAATAAATTGTAAATAGCTAAAGAGCTTGATATATATAAATCGAGATACACGGGTATCATAGAGAGGTTGATTCAATTTTGTATTAGTTCATCTTTTGTAGTACTCTATCGTAGCTAGATACGAGTTGATTCTTTATGTAATATGGTCATGGACCAATTTTGTAAGTTGTTGAGCTAGGAATAGAGGAGAGGAGGAAGATCCAAGGATTAAATCGCAAGTTATGGAGCCTAGTGTGATCTAGTTCACGTCATACAAATCTTACCCATCAAAGGCAATTGTAAGTGCACGACACTAGAGATGCAAAACTATCATAATAAAAGAGACAAGAGACAAATATTTGTGGACATATCCCAGGAGGGGGTGAACCACGGTAATATCTGTGTAATGTGATGAATGCATTCATCTCTTTGCTTTCTTTCAACAGTTCATTGTTATGCTTAATAAATGAGTTAATATATTGTTATGGATTACAATTATGTTGTTCGGGAATTAAAATATGAAATCGAAACGTGCACCCATGAGGAATAAGTAGATTACATTCACATTTCGTAGCGCACGGATCTGGTTAACAAACCCCTATCTCATACTCAATCATAGGTTGTAAACACATGAGTCTTATAGCCACCCATTTAAATCTATCTTGGGTGAGACTGCGCAGTACATTCTATGTATTGTGTTCCCTTTTGGTTTACCAGGAGGGCTGATAGTTTTAGAGGCTTTGTTGGAAACCCGAAAGACATGAACCTTGGGTCAATAACTCAGACAGTAAAAGAGAGCATTTCAAAACCAACAAATGGTTTCGTTGTCATGTTAGAAGGAACAAGAGAGGACTAAGTAGATGAGATAGAGTGCACGATAAAATAATGAGCGAAACAAGAAGACCAATGAGCCATTAGAAGGGAATGTTGAGACAATGGAACCCCATGAAAGAAGAAATCGAAGGTTGGTTTAGAACCAAAGAGCTAGAGTTTTCCTAAAAAAACAATAGAAACTCTAGACTTACACCTCGCAAATATCTGGATAAATATGTATTTGTTGATTTACATGAGGTCTTTTTCTGTGATTTTCCGCATCTACTATAGGAGTGGATACTAAGGTTGAAGGATAACCACACGATGAATCGGGTTCGACAGCTAGAGTGGACCCCACTACAGATTGAGTAGTTACAGCAGGTGAACAACAAATTCACCTGCACAATAGACTTTTGTCTTGACAATATTGTGGAAGGTTTCATCACCGAATTTGCAGTTGACACAGTGAAGTCATACAACACAGTAGATCAATAATTTCTACATGGACTACGAGGAAGGTACATTCAGTCCTTGTATACTTCTATTAAGATACTTATATATAACAAAGGTGTAATGAAAATGGAATCAGACAACTAAACTTCCCTACATGCTTGGGGGAAGGGGGGAAAAACTCACAGAGAGAGGATAAATGGAAGGAGGTCAGGATAAAGGCAAGAAAGAGGAGAAACCCTTAGACCCGATCATGATGGATGAAAACCAGCTCAAGTGAATCTTGGTGTCATCAGGAACGACGTCTAGTAGAGTACCCTACCAATATAAGGTGAATACCAAGAAGAGAGTCGTAGCTGTGGGGGAAGGCTTAGCGAGCGATAAGAAAGAGGTAGAGGATCTCTGGCCTGTGGAGAAGATTGAGGAAATTCTATGCATAATGTATGAGAGGAAGACGAGAGGCCCAAGAACGGGAGGAGAAGGAAACCATCATATCCATATTAATGTCAGTGTGGAACCCACAAACCCATGTGCGACTAATAAACCAAAGAGAACACCACCGTTTAGACAAAAAAAGTTTGGAGGAAGTCCAACAGCAAGAAGTACATCTACAATAGGAGCAACAACTTGAGGAACCAGTTCCAGCAACACTAGTCAAGTATCTACACTGCGCGGAGGAGGTAGTAGTTCAGTATTCAGAATGGCAGGACATGATCCCACTATCAGATTACCAGAATTTCAAGGAGATGAAGCAGAAGACCCTGAGAAGAATTTGTTCATTTGTGAAAATATCTGGGAGGAAAAACAGATCATTGATGAAGATACAAAACTTACGCAGCTAGCAATTACGCCAAGAGACTGTGCACTAGACTAGTACATGAGTCTAGACACAAACAGTGCCCCTGGAATGACGAGGACATTGGAAGACATTAATAAATTATTGATTAATGAGTTCCAAAAGCCGAGCGCAGAAGATCAGTACATGAACGAGATGATCAAAATAAGACAAAAACCATGAGAGTCTGTATGGGATATTGACCAAAGGTTCAAGCGACTAAAAGGAAAACTAATATACCTTATGAGCGATACGCAACATCGACACCTGTTTGTCAACTCACTAATCCCACACTTAAAATATCCCCTACGACAACATAAATTTCAAATGCAAACAGAGGCTCTGCAGGCAACCTTGCAACTGGAAGAGAACCAGTACCAGCAGATGGACCCATCTATTGAGGAATTGAAGGAGGATTTGAAGAATATAACATTTAAGCTGAACCAAAATAAGAACAAGGATAAATGAGAGGTCGTTTGGTGCACCGCATGCAGGACAAAAGGACACCACAAGAATGAATGCCCAACATTCGCGTAATATATTGCAACATGTATGCCAAATCCGCTACCACAAGGAGGGTTATGGTGTAGAATATGCAAGAAACTGGGTCACGACCCTTATCACTGCACAATGATGCAGAAATACCAGATAGTTCCGAAGAATTCATATTGCACCTTTTTTATGTCAGTAGGCCATGACGAAAAAGATTTTTGAATTATGGAGCTGATGTAGGAAAGAACATTAGATGCATACAGGGTACAGGCCAAAATGATGACTAGGCAAGAAGCACCACAGTTCAAAAAAACCCCAGCTCCATACAACACTGTGCAACAACCATACAACAACATCCAGCCGCAACATAACCTGACACAGCCCCAGTACAATACTGCACAGTATAATGCGTCGAGGGGTGACCAAGAAGGATACCGAGAAGGAGGATGAGCTAGAGGAGGTTTCAGACATGGTAGAGGACCTGTCACATGTCACAATTGTCAGCAACTAGGACATTATGCACGAGAATGTCCACTCCCACCAACAACTTGTATGTATTGTCGTGCATCAGACCATGATATAGAGGAATGTCTGACACTACTAGTAAAGATTCAGGAAATTAGGAAATAGAACAATCAGAATGTCCAGTGGATTTCAGCCGAAGCCAGGGACGACGGAAGAAACATCAATATAGTCACTCGTGGAGGAATGAAAATAGGAAGTGACGCAGTTCAAAAGGAACTAGCAAAGAACCAATGGATAAATAATAACACTGAACCATGAAAGAAGTTTGACGTGCCAAAAGAAAAGGAAACTTTTAAGGAAGCTAGAAAATAATTTCAGAAGGACACATTGTCGACTTCAACTATGCAACCATTCAAGGAAACCCCAGAATATGAGATGCCACCATCATTGGACCATACCAACGAAATGAAACCCAAAGGACAAGTAAGTACAATCAAAGGATTTTTGCAATCGTGCGTAAAAGTATTAAGTGATCCTTCATTTGTGAAAATATTGCAAAACATACTAGAGAAACAACAAGATGGAAGAGAATCTAGAACCAAAAACTATCAATCACCTACACACCAGAAGAAGAACAAGTAGGGAATTTAGACTAAATGCTAAAATTGGGGATTTCAATATGGGAGACATTATACTAGACCTAGGATCTAAAGTGAATGTGCTACCCAAGAATACTTGGCAATGTATGGGAGAGCCAACACTAGGATATTCAAATGTCCAATTAAAACTAACAAACCATCATAGAGTCCTACCAATAGGTAGACTGAAAAGAGTGACAGTAGATCTCGATGGAGTGCGCACTAAAGAAGACATTGAATTCATTGAAATAGTGGATGGAACAACACCTTACCCAACACTGCTTGGTTTGGATTGGGCATTTGAAAACCATACCATAATCAATTTGAAAACTAGGAAAATGACGTTTGAATCTGGAGAATACAGGGTCACAGTGTTGATATTATGGTAGCTGCGGGAGGTATTTACCTCCACGTGTGAACTTGATGAGAATAGAAGACTCTGGGAAGCAAGGGAAACACTAATGAGTTGGCTAATAACCCTAGAAGAATTGTCGGCTCAAGAAGATAATATGTATTAGGTTATTAGCCTCTAAGAGAAGAGGTCGGCCTGAAGAATTAATATATAGTGAACAGACAGGTACCTAGAAGGAGAAGTCGGCCCTAGTAATTCTTCCAGAACCACTATTAATACAGGGTGCCAGTCTCTCATTTGACACATCTCAACAGTTGCAGTCTTGTGTGCAGGTTTGGAGGAGAGCTTCTGTTGCAGCTGATGTAGCTAGCAGTTACGCTTGGACTATATCTTGGCTAGGGTTTGGACTATCTGATTAGCTCTTTGTGATGCGTTATCCTTGGGGAAAGGTGCACTACCCTTTGTTTGGCTATCTAGCCTAGGGTTTTCTTCTAGAGTGATTCTCTATCAAGGTTAAGGTGCTCGGAGGGTGGCTTAAACCTATGGTTGGGTGACAAGGGTATTTTCAATGGTAAAACGAGCACACAATATTTCATATTCTAACAGGTTATGGGCCCACACCTCTTTCATTGAGTCTAAACACTGGAAGGAAACATAGCCTCTAGGATATTGAGCTCGTTGAGGAACTGTTGCTAGGGTTACTAGAAGAAGCAGCTTCCAAGACACTGTCGCTAGGGTTACTAGTAGGAGAAGTTGCAAAAACCCTAATCATATTATTGAGGAACCTTAAGTGAATGGATTAACCTAATATTTGGATAGATCAGTGCGCTCTAGCCTAGCGCATCTCCTAATACTCTCAGCAAGCCAAGACGTGAAGTTTGAGTTTATGGTCAAATCTAGGGTTTGACCAAGTCAAAGAAGCCATGACTTATTCTATGAAGTTAGAGAACAAGTTAGATGGAGCCTCTAACTTCAAAGCGTGGAAGAAAAGGATTGACCTCATCCTTTTGAAGAATAAAGTGTTGGATATCGTGAAAGGAAAGATCGTGAAGCCAGAGTTTGAAGAAGGAAAAGAGAAGGAACCGCAGAATGTTGTAGCTATGGAGAAGTTCAAAGATAGTGATATAAATGCTATGAGTATCATAGTGGAATCTATAAAATACCACTTGATACCCTACATCTCCCATATTGACTCATCAAAGAGGATGTACGATGCCCTAACAAATCTTTTCTCAGTCAGAAACATTGGACAAGTTATGAGTTTGAAGAATGAGCTCCGTGACATGAAGATGAATGATGAGGATAGCATAACATCATATTTTGTGAGAATCTCTCAGTTAAGATATCAACTACAATCTATTGAAGATATCATATCATAAAAGGAGTTATTAAACATAGTACTCAATGGTCTTCCCAAGACGTGGGATGCATTTTCCGCAAGCATGAACACAAGAAAGGAGTATCTGACATTTGAAGAACTTTGGACTTATTATGCTCAAGAAGAATCAAGGATCAGTGCAAAAGAGAAACCCAAAAATAAGTACGATGATCAATCCTTCACAACAAGATTCAAGAACTTCAGAAACAAAAGGATGTTTGGTTCAAGGAGGAATCCAAATCAAGAGAAATACATTTCAGAAGTACAATGCTTCAACTGTCAAAAGTATGGTCACTACAAGAATCATTGTCTCGAGCTAAAGAAAAGGAAGGAGAAACACGAAGCATCAATTTTCAAATAAATGGAACCTACAAAGAAGACTAAGCAGGATATAAGAGACTTCTTCTTCTAAAGGTAACAAAACTCTTCTTATTTCTTGTACATATCTTGTTTGCATCGTCTCTGTACATATCTTGTATATCTATCTCTTGGAAGATAATGTGTTCCAAGAAGAACTATGGATATCATTAGATAATACACATGAAAGGATTAAATACAAATCACATGGAATCTATTGCAAGATAAGTTGACTCAATCATAAAGAGACTTAGAAGAAGCAAAGACAGAAAGAAGTCAACAATCAAGAAGAAATTGAAAAAAGACTTATGACGTTTTGTAGAAGACAACAAGACGGAAGGGTGGACTCTGTTAGACAAACAAATCCAATTATATATTGCAAAAGACAATAAGGATGCAGATGGAAGCGTGGACTCTGTTAGATGGAGGGATTCGATTATATGCGCTCATACACGAAGAAAGGATTAGGAGGGAACTAATCCTATGATCCATTGAAGATGATGAAGCATATATAGCAGCCATGAAAGACAGTACGTATTCTTCAAAGAGAAGCCTTAAAGTATTCCTGGTTTTTCATCCAAATCCGTGATCCTATGATGGAATCTATAAGAAACTCCATTGACCCAAGAACTAAAGAAAAACATGAAGATTCCAAGAAAGAAAGAGAAGCCAAAACAACCAGTCATTGTATCAAGAATCACAATATTGTTAGCCTAATGTAAATTCAATAAAAACAATCAAGCAGAGGAACTGGAAGTCGTGTTGAAGAACAATGTATGGAAGACTTATGAATGAAAGCATTGTGAGATCCAAAACTAGAGGTTCTCCCAGATGGAGGGAGAAGACTATTATGATTACTTGTTACAGTAAACCATACTTATCTCGACATGAGTCATTATCTGATCTGCAACATCCATAAGTTGGAGTTCTACATCAGATGAATACAAAGAATGTTCTCCATAGAAATTGAATAAAGAGCGTATGAAGAGCAATCTCAAGACTTTGAGGCATACCAGAAAGAGACCCTTGAATGTAGATAAAAGAAGATAACTTGGTGGAGAACCTCCAGTGCACAACAGAAGCCTGGTGAAGATTTCCTATAACATCAAGATGGTTACTCAGTAGATCAGATCTCATGATGACAGAAGAAGTGCCACATGGATATGTTCTAGTTTTTCCAACTATGATATAATCTATTGTTCAGAGCTACATAAAGCCTTCACAGTATTCCAGAATAAAGTACATTTTAAATCAAGCATTACATTATCCGTGATGAAGTCCAGAAAGAAGAAAGTGGTTCTCCAATACATATCTCCACAGATGAGCAGATAAGAAGACATTTTGGTAAAGCTTCTATCCTAGATGAAAGAGTTTACGTACTCAAGATGGAGCTCGTGGAAACAACTTCCTTATTGAAAAAGGAAGAGATGACTCTTAGGTTGGGAGGGAGCACTAAAATATTATTGAAGACATTCATTTTCAATATTGAAAAATAGTCCATCTTGGATAGATGCTTTCCTATTCAGAAAGTGGATTGAGATTTCTGATGGACAACGATTTACCATTGTGGTTAACATGGGAAATGGTCCAGATTGCTAATGTATCATAGACAACGACTTCCCATTGTGGTTAACATGGTGAGTGGTTTAGGGTAGTCTCTTTTCTTGAGGGGTACTCAAGAAGACTGGTCGGCCTTGCTGGACAACGATTTCTCATTGTGGTTAACATGAGGAATGGTCTGTTTTGGAGGTTGATACAGGACAATATTTTCCTCTTGTGTTTAATAGAGGAAATGGTCCAGACAATCATTCCTTAGGGTTTATACATTCTCTCCAAGGTGCACTTTGATTAGTGTAGGAGGAATGGCCCAGGGTGGGGAATGGTCCAGGTTCAGGAATTAGGGACAAGCATTCCTTAGGGTTTATAAATTTTGTCCAGGTGCACTTTGATTAGTGTAGGAAGAATGGCCCAGGGTGGGGAATGGTCCAGGTTCAGAAGACAGAACAATTATTCTTCCTTGCTTGAGAAGAATAGTCCATATATCTCATTGTTCTACTCCAAGGGAATATATTCTTCCATATCTCATAGACATGAGTGAAAGATTGGCCCAGATGATTCAATTTATATCATAACATTGTTTCTGTGCAGGTTAGTATCAGATGATTGTTATGAAAACTGTATGACAATAGATGTATACTATTGTGGTGGATATGTTCCATTGTTCGTGACTATACGTTGTTGATCAAGTACTTGTGTGTTACTTGGTGTGGTAGTGTACCACTAGATTGTAGTTATGTACTACTATAGATAGACACAATTGTGTTCTATTTTTGTTCTGATTGTATTGAAGACTATCAATAATTTATTGGAGATAATCATTAGCCAGATGAATGATGAACAAAGATTTTCCAGATGGAAAATGGTTCAGAGCATTTATTATTCTAGACTATAAGAATGGCTCTTGTATCACTCTGTGGAGTGAGAATCATGTTTTATTACTTAGATAGAGTATGGTTTCAATAGATGATGCAACTGATGACATTGATGATGATGATGATGGTGTTCATGATCTAGTCATGATCTAGTTTATACAACTATGTTGATGATACCGGGTGAATGGTATGTTTTTGTGCTCAAGATCATTACCTGTAATACCTCCCTAGCTAGGAGGGAGTGTTGATATTATGGTAGTTGCGAGTGGTATTTACCTCCATGTGTGAACCTGATGAGAATAAAAGACTTTGAGAAGCAAGAGAAACCCTAATGAGTTGGCTAATAACCCTAGAATACTTGTCGGCTCAAGAAGATAATATGTATTAGGTTATTAGCCTCCAAGAGAAGAGGTCGGCCTGAAGAATTAATATATACTGTACAGATAGGTACCTAGAAGGAGAAGTCGTCCCTAGTAAGTATGCCAGAACCACTATAAATACAGGGCACCAATCTCTCATTTGACACATCTCAGTAGTTGCAGAGAGCTAGTTTTGCGCAGTGCAGTTGTAGTCTTGTGCACAGGTTTGGAGGAGAGTTGTCATTGCAGTTGTTGCAGCTAGCAGTTACGCTTGGACTATCTCTTAGCTAGGGTCTTGACTATCTCAATAGCTCTTTGTGATTCACTATCCTTGGGGAAAGGTGCACTACCCTTTGTTTGGCTATCTAGCCTAGGGTTTGCTTCCAGAGTGATTCTCTGTCAACGTTAAGGTGCTTGGAGGGTGGCTTCGGCCTATGGTTGGGTGACAAGGGTATTTTCAATGGTAAAATGATCACACAATATTTCATATTCTAACACATAGCACCACTATATCCATCGGAAGGGGAGAGGTTTGCAGAACCCAGTTTCCTGGACTTAGAGGAGATTGACCAGTTGTACAGAAAAACTGCACGCGATGAGGATTATGTAAACCCAACTACAGACAGATTACTCGGTTGGTAGAACATTACTTCATGTGCAACAGACTGAAACACTGGGTTAGAAAACTAGCATAAGAGACTACACAAAGTATCCATGCGAAGATGTACAAGAATATACCGCGTAGTAAGATGAGTAGGCACATAAATCAGAGAACCACCCAGTTTCCACAGACTAAATGATTTGGAAACATTCTTGACACAATACGAAGACAACGTATTAGAAAAACAAAAACTGTCATCACTTGACTTAGCACTCAAGGCCACACCCGCAATATGGTGGGGTGCACATAAAGAGACCATTACTTACTGGTATCAATGTAAGCGACTACTACACATAAGGTTCGGCACAGAACAAAAATACAAAAAAAAACAACAATACTAAGGAAAAGAGGCACCATCAGAACACTTGGCGCAGTGAAAAACACTGTGGAAAATGACACCATCGGAGGAATGGCCTCATCACTTCATACATACTTTAGAGGGCATACCAACAACCTGGTACATAGACCAAGAATTGCGCAAAGGAACTACAACATGGAGGACGTTGCAACAAAACTTCACAATCAATTTCTCATTTGAGCATGAGAACCCCAACATAGACTCATCTCTCAAACAAATAAGAGTAATATTCATCAAAGAACCAGAAATATAATTTATCATAGAAGAGTAACAACGGAATAAACAAACATTCAAGGAACTATTGTCATGTTATCAGGTACAGGAGCAAGCACCAGATGAAGATGACCCACACGATATTCAGATCGAAGAAGTAGAAGGTGAAAGAGATGTGGAAGGACCACCAATAGAATCAGAATTCATTGCCGTGCAATCAAGGTAAATAAATTTAACATTGGGACAACTGAGAAGCTCAAAATGTCCAGCATTGGAGACTACTAGGATGAGCAAACAATAGAAAGCATCACAGAATTGTTGCGCGAATATAGCGACCTTTTTCCCACAACATTTACAAAGATGAAGGGTATAGCAGGAGAACTGGGAGAAATGAAGATACCACTCAGACCTGAAGCAAGACCTGTAAGACAACAAACCTATAGACCGAATCCCATATATAAACAGAAAGTGGAATATGAGATCGATCGGATGGTCGAAGCTGGCATCATCGAACCAGTTGAGGAATCAGAATGGATAAGCCTGATAGTAGTACATGACAAGAAACAAGGAAGAGGGATTAGGATATGTTTCGACTTGAGGAAGTTGAATGATGCATGCCTACATGACCCATTCCCTACATTGTTCACAGATGAAGTGTTAGAGAATGTGGGGGAACATGAAGCTTACTCATTCAATGATGGATTCTTAGGCTACCATCAGATTAATATAGCACAGGAGGACATACATAAGACCATGTTTGTGAAAGAATGGGGATCTTATCAGTACACAGTCATGTCGTTCAGATTGAAGAATGCACCTGCAATATTCTCCAGAGTAGTCATCGCAACATTTAAGGAATTCATCCATCAGTTCCTCGAAGTATACTTGGACGATTGGACAATTTACAATCTATTGAAAAACCATGTGGAAGTTTTACGACTAATGTTAGAACGATGCAGACAGTGCCAGATATCACTGAATATCAATAAATTCATATTTGGAACATCGTTTGGGATACTTTTGGGCCACATAGTATGCAAACAAGGCTTGTTAGTAGATCCAGCCAAGATCCTCGTCATTGTTAACTTACCAACACCAAAAACAGTCCGACAACTAAGAGAAACTTTAGGGCACACCAGATACTATAGGAAATTCATCAATGGATATGTGCAGATCACAACACCAATGGACAAACTATTAAGGAAGGATACCAAATACCAATGGAACGATGAGTGTCAACATGGTTTGGATACCCTGAAGGAAAATATGGTTACTACACCGATATTAGTATTTCTGTACTGGGAAAAGACATTCCATGTGCATGTAGATTCATTAGCGATAACACTTGGAGCTATCTTAGCACAACTAGAAGTGGGAGACTTGGATCATCCGATAGCATTCACAAGAAGAAAACTATCACACTTAGAACAAAATTAGAAAACAACAGAAAGAGAAGGCCTAGACATGGTCTATGCACTGCAGAATTTCATACATTACCTATTGGGGAAACACTTTAAGATGTTTATAGATCACTCAAACCTGAAATACCTAGTCAAAAAGACATTGTTGGGGGGGATAATATGTCGATGGTTACTACTATTTCAAGAATTTGATTTTGAATTAATAGTTAAACCAAGAAAATTAAATGCAGGACCTGACCACCTATCAAGGGTCACAAATGGAGAAGAACCCACGAATCTAGACGACACCTTTCCAGAAGCACAGTTATTCTTAGTATAGATTGTTGATGACTACTTCATAGAGATCATCCAGTACTTAAGCATAGGTACCATTTCGCAAGAATATACCACCACACAGAAGAAGAACCTGGTAGTCCGCACAACCAACTTTCAACTGATCGCAGGACACCTACCTATACAAAATGGGCACATACATCATCTTGCGAAGGTACATATTAGAGAACGAATGACCAAGAATTTTAGAAGAATCCCATGAGGGAATTGCAGGAGGGAATTATGTAGGAAAATCTATCGCACAGAAGGTATTACGCGTAGGACTATGGTGGCCAACGATTCACAGGGACTGAAAAGACTACTGTCAGGGATGCGATGTCTGTCAAAGGGTAGGAAAACCCAACAAAAGGGACTATATGTCTCTATGACCACAAGTAACATTATAGGAATTTGATAAATGGGAAATATACTTTGTGGGAACCATTAACCCACCAGCCAAAAGGACAGGGGCAAGATACATCATCACCGCGACGAAATACCTAACAATATGGGTAGAATCCACACTAGTAAAAGACTGCAGCCCAGAGATAGCTGCACACTTCTTGTTTGAACAAGTAATAACTAGATTTGGGTGCCCAAGAGTTTTGATGAGTGACCAAGGAATGCACTTCATAAAAATCACCATCCGTGTGATGCTCGAAGAGTTTGAAGTTCATCACCAGAAGAGCACACCATACCACCCACAGGAAAATGTCACAGTAGAAGCCTTCAACAAAATTCTCGAGATTTCACTAACAAAGATCTGTAACATCAAAAGAGATGACTGGGACCTCAAAGTACCAGCAATATTATGGGTGTATAGGACTACATGTAAAAATTTGACTGGGCACACACCATTCAAACTAGTCTATGGTCAAGAAGCAGTAGTGCCATTAAAATTTTTAGTACCCAGCTTACGCTTAGTAGCTATCACATAGATGACATAACGAGGCATAGTACAAGAAAGAATGAATCAATTATTGGAAATGGAGGAAGACTGAATTCTGGAAGGATTCCATCAACAAGTGTAGAAAGCAAGAGACAAAGCTTGGCATGATCGACACATCAAGAATAAAATGTTTAAGGAAGGAGATCTAGTATTTCTCTACGATAGCAAGTCATTTCAGGACTCGAGGAAGATCATAATGCATTAGTTAGGACCATACAAGGTAAAATATGTCACAGATAGAGGAGTTGTACAGTTAAGAGATTTAGCAGGCATAGACCTCAGAGGAATGATCAACGGGAGCCGATTGAAGCTGTACAAGGATAGTCGACCACCCACCGCGCAATTAAAAAAAAAAAAGGAAACCAGACTAAAAATCATGCATCACGCCAGAGAGAGAAAGGCCACATGATATTCGAAACATAAATTCAGCAAAGGCAAGGACAATGGTTACATACCAAAGAAAAATGAGCGGGAAATGGAACGTCAGAAAAAGTAGTATGACAGGACAAAACTAAGCAGAATTAAAGCACGAAAAGGACTGAGGGAACATCACATTAAATGTTCCAAATGGAGATGGAAAATCAAGCGTAATGGAAAGTACGAAACCCCCACAGATGCATTGAACCCACAGTTATGGTGAATTAATCACATCATGGAGGAAGCGTCCTTGACAAGCTTCATGACAAGCCCATACAACACACGAGCGTGAGAGAAACTAGTCTATTCGTGAAAGGAGAAAAAAAAGAGAGCAATAACAGCTAGAATGAACATAGTGAGACCACAGAGATCAAAAAAGTCATTTGAACTCAACAAATGTTTGACATTCACCACTATGGAACCACCGAATCCAGTAGAACTAGGCCAGACAGCCAGACCGACCAGGGTTCAAACTAGGTCATGAGGACCACTGGAGGAAAACGAGCATCAGCAGCCAGAGATTGTCGATATCGATGAGATCCCATCCCCATAGGCGATACCAATAAACCTGACACCGATACTGGAATATATTCAACAACCACAAGCAGGGACCATGAAAGAGGATACACCAACAGCGACACATGAGCCTCAAAACGAGGAAGTGGAAACCAAACGGGAAGTGAAACCAGAAAGCACTCAAGAATCCATGGAAGTTAATGGAACAACATAGAATCTGGGAGAAACAGTGCAACGAGATGAGTCACAAGCACCTAGCCTAGGACAACCAATAGAGGAGACCGTTGAAACTACCTTGTCTTGGCCAGAATGGCTGATGGGGGAGAAATCAAAAGTTGTTGGAACTTCTAACCAGCCACCACAGTAAGAAGATAGAGTTCAGATACCAAGCTCACCTTGCAAGAAACCTGCAACATAAATTTTTCTACCACGCATACTAGATGGAGTACAGGTAGAACTGCAGCTACTAGGTCAGGTTGGGAAGCTCAAGTATTTCGACCATGATGTATCAGACAAAACAAAGTTCTCAAAACTTTCATAGAGGGTATTTATGTAGACCATAATTGTAAACCCACTTAGAGAAACGATCATCCAACCACACTAGTGGGAAGTTGAGCTGGAAAAAAAATGAATCTTAGCTTTGCTGAAGCTACCACATTTTGGCAGAGGCCAATACGCGACAAGATGCGTCAAACAAATGTTAGCAGTCATGGATGGAGGGGATATATGGATGGATAAACCCATCCCCATAATTGTTGAGCTTATCGTGTAGATAATAGGACTACCCATTTAGGGTATGGATCCCGCATTGATTCTGGATGACAAATCCAAGGAGAAAGCATTGGCAGAAGAGATGAAGAAGAAATATGGCACCGCCAGAGGAACGAGGGGCATCATAATCAAATGAATCAAAAACCCAGCTACACAACTGGGCTCAAAGATCTTATCTTGCAAATTGATCAGAAAATTCCGCAAAGAAGAAGTACCATCAAGAGTCATTGCAGTTGCAGCTCAGTGCACATAAGACACCTTTATGAGTTGGGCGCCATATCTATTGAATTTGTTTTAGATGGAATGAAGGATGTGCAGGACCTAGGCACAAAATTCAATTACTCATGGATGATCACCCTAATAGCCTTCATGGGATGGCGGGAACCAAAGTATGTAATTTTTGTACTAGACCACAACCAGTGGGAGCGAGATACCTATTACTGAGATCTGGTCCACAGGCTAGGAATAAGAGGGAGAATGGAATCATATTCAAATCATACCTATGGGACATATAAGAATCCATCAACCGATCATGGAGAATAACACCAGAGGATGTCGCGCGATATGCGGACATCACCAATTTCCGGGCCAGAAGACAGAAAATGTGGATACAACCAAGGTAGGATCCAAATAGAAAATGGCTACTGATGTGCTACTTCATCACAAAAGGTGATATAGACATGTTCATCAGTGAATGGCCTGATGAATGGAGGATCCCAGCCATTACCCAGGAAGTACCAGAAAGAACAAGAGAAGGAGAGGCAGCGCAAGAGAAAACATAGCTTCCGGAAGTCCCAGTGCCAAAGAACCAAGGATGGACCAAAACAAGCCGACTCAGGCAGACGAAGGGTCAAAGAAGATAGGGACCCAGAAGGGGCATAAGACACTACATAGCTGACCAACGGACAACTGAAACAAGCTAAGGGAGCAAGGGAGACCGCCCCAAACTCCATCACATATGAACTAGGGGGAAATAAGAGACCAGTCGCGCAGGAAGGAGGTGCACGCAAGAAATAAAAGGTGCAACGAGCATTGCTAGACTATACGATCATGGAGGAAGATTGGGAAATGATCGCCGGAATGGTTCAGGATTTCTTAGCGAAAGATTTCGATCATGCAGTGCATCACAGGGATAAACTGCAAAAAGAGCTGGTAGAAATTGGACAGTTCCTCAAGAAATTTTTGGAAGCACAGAAATAAAGCCGTAGCAGAGGCACAGAGCCATCGAAAATATAGGCCAAATAAAGGGTGGAGGTAGAAGAACGAGACCCAGTCCACCCCATGCCACATGCAGATGCAACGATTTACATCAAACCTAACATGCTACGCATGGATGAAATCGTGGGGTAGACACCTTGGAAAGACTTGGACCACATCTAATTGGTCTTGACACATATTCCATCAAGGGCACTACACAAATTGAAAGTTAGTGTCGACCACAAGGTATAGTCTCGTGCACATAAAACCTTATTCGAGCTACAACAAGAAACAAAGAAGCGCGAGGTGCTGGAAAAAGTCTGCGAGAAGGCCAAGCTTGAAACGCAAGAGGAAAAATAATGTAGAAATGTGCTAGAACGAAGAGTGGGAGGAGTTTTTGAAAAACTCCCAATCATCGCGCAAGGGAATGAACTCCCGGTAGCAGGAAATATTGACCAGATTGTGTAAGCAATTGATCAATGGTAGAAGGAGATCGAGAATCTTCGTGAACAACTCACACCAACCAGTCCATCGGAAGTAAAGGATCAAATGAAGCAGCAAGCAATAACGTAGCTCTAGGAGATGGAACAATAGGTTAGCACAGCAGTCGAATTGCTCGATAAAGCAACACAACTTTGGACAAGGTTGGAGGAGGATCCACAGGTCCAACGCTGGGACAAGGAAGAGGAAAGGATCAATGCAATGATCCAAGAACTCAAATAGAGGAAGAAGACCATACCAATCCCAAAACGAGTCAAAGGGATGCATGAGATAAAGAATATGCAGGAAGAACTTATCACTGCGCAAACACAGAAACATGAGCGTCAGGCTCAAATAGAACCACTGTAGGAACGGGTAGCAGAAATAATCACACAGGCCAAAGGAGATAAAACACAGATAGCATAGACCCAGTCCAAATTTGTAGGATTTCTAAGCGACGAAGTGGCATTTTAGGTAGTAGACACCATCAAGGAGAATACCGTGCAGGCACTGACAAAAGAAGAAGAGCTCAAAGAAAAGTTCTAGACGATCACCAAGGAGATCGAAGAAGCTCAGAAGGATTAGATGACTCAGGACAAGTCACATGTCAGTGTTGGGGGCCTGTTGGCACCAGGCCGAAGTGGAAAGAAGGAGGATTGAGAGAAATAAGGTGTGAAAAAATGAAAGTAACAGCTGGAAGGTAACACAACACGCACACATGCAAGAAAGCGTGCACAAGGAAAACAACATCTGGAGGAATAAAAACACACGTGCATGGGAGGAATACCTAACGTCGGTAGGGTTAGGGTTTTGGTAATACAATGTAAATGGATAAAGAGCTTGATATATACAAATAGAGACACACAAGTATCATAGAGAGGTTGATTATGTTTTGTATTAGTTCAGATTTTGTAATACTCTATCGTATCTAGATACGAGTTGATGTGTTATGTAATATGGTCATGGACCAATTTTGTAAGTTGTTGAGATAAGAACATAGGAGAGGAGGAAGATCCAAGAATTATATCATAGGATGTGGAGCCTAGTGTGATCTAGTTCACCTCGTACATATATTACCCATCAAAGGGAATTGTAAGCACGTGGTGCTCGAGATGCAGAACTATCATAATAAAAGAGCCAAGAGACAAATCTTTGTGGACGTAGCCCAGGAGGGGTTGAACCATGGTAATATCTGTGTAATGTGATGAATGCAGGTATCTCTTTTATTTATTTCAGTAGTTCATTTTTATTCTTAATAAATGAGTTAATATATTGTTATGGATTACGATTATGCTGTTCAGGAATTAAACTGTGAAATGGAAATGTGCACCTATGAGGAATAAGTATATTACATTCACAATTCGTAGTGCATGGCTCTGGTTAACAAACCCCTATCTCATACTCAATCCTAGGCTATAAACACCCGAGTCTTAGAACCACCCATTTAAATCTATCTCGGGTGAGATTGCGTAGTACATTCTATGTACCGTGTTGCCTTCTGGTTTACCAGGAGGGTCGATAGTTTTAGAGGCTTTGTTGGAAACTCGAAAGACATGAACCCTGGGTCAATAACTCAAACAATAAAAGAGAGCAGTTAAAACCCAATAGTGATAGATATCTGTGTAAGTTTTTTATCCTCATTCATGATATGCTTTTCTTCCCTAATCTTCTCACAGATGAATAAGTGCTTTTCAGGGTCCTCTGATGCCTCTCCCGAAAATTCTGGTAACCTGATGGTGGGATCATGTCCTGTCATCTTGAAATGTGTTGAAATACTATGTCTGAGTGGTGTAGATAATTGACTGTTACTTCTTGAATTGGCTACTTTAGTTGTTTCTCCTTGTTTGGGTGTATTTCCTACTGTCTTTATTCCACTAAAATTCAGTTGTCTAAATAGTGGTGTTCTTTCTAGTGTACTAGTCACACATGGGGTTATGGTTCCACACTGACACTGAGCTAGATTGGATTTATGCCTCCTGTTCCCACCCTTGGACCTATTTTATTCCTTTCATATGTTGCATGCATGATTTCCTCAATTTTCTCCACAGCCCGAAGATGCTCTACCTATTCCTCATCACTTTCCAAGCCCTCTCTATCATCTAGGGCTCTCTTCTTATTATTCATATTATATTGGTAGGGCACTCCACTGCGCATTTGTCCACTTTTTCCATTATCTGCTTTATTTGATCTTCCTCCATCAATATTGGGTCCATGGCCTCCTTCTTCTTTCCATAATCCATTTCTTCCTCCATTTCTCCACCTCTTGTCAGTGCTGACCCCCTTCCCCCATGCAAGCAAGGAAGTTTATCTTTCTGATTCCATATTCATCACACCATTGTTATACAATAAAATATTGATTGAAGTATACAATGATCTGATATACCTACCTCTAGGTCCTTTTAGAAACTCCTGCTCTACTGCGTTGTACGACTTCATGGTATCTACTACAAATTTGGTGATAAAGCCTACAACAATATTGTGTAGCTAGAAATATATTGCGCATGTAAATTTTTTGTTAACTTGTTGTAACTATGCGATCTCCACATGATTCCTCTCCAATTGTATGATTCAATTTGTAGGGTGGTTGTATTTTAACCTTAACAAACATTCCTGCAATACATGCGGGAAATCATAGAAGAATACATAATTCAAGTTGCTAAACATGTATTTATCCAGATATTTGCACGGTGTTATCTTAGGGTTTATGCTATCCTTTTGAAAAAACTCAATTTCCTTTTTTTTTAACCATGTTTCAATCTCCATCTTCATTGGATTCCACGGTCTGAACATTCCTTTTTATATCTTCATTCTCCACTTGCTTCTTTTACGGATCCCATTCACTCAATCCCATGCAGTTCCAGTTGGAAACATAAGCATTTGTTGGTTATTAATCTTTCTATCTACTTCTTGCGCTGACCTAGGTTGAGATAGGAACATGTTTCCAACAAAACCCTCTAAAACTATCAGCCCTCTTGGTAGACCAGAAGGCAACAAAACACACAAGGTGCACTGCGTAGTCTCACCCGAGATAGTTCTATGGTGGATTGCAATTATCAAGTTCTTGCAGTCTACGAATGAGTGGGGATATAGGATTGAATTTCATCTTTTCATGCCTGATTTGATTATTCCTTCTTTTATTCCTTAGTTTCATTCATCTTTTAAGCGATGCATGCATTCTAACATATTCATCTTAACCATTCATTCATTCATTTAGAAATTAATCACTGACAGAATCAAACATGCAACAAAAAATATAGATAACACATGTCTTACCACGATTCACCCCCTCCTGGGCTACACCCACAAAGATATGGATTCTCTTCTCTTTTATTAGGTTTGTTGAAAAATATGGCATTGTGCACACTACATATTTGATCATACAATCATGAAAAAGGTTCCACAATTTCTATGAGGTGGACTAGATCACACCAGGCTCCTCAGCATGTGACCTAACTCTCTAACCTACATGACTCTTCTGCAACTCAATGACTTACAAAATGTATCAGAACTATTTTGGAATCTCTTCAACAACTCAAAAACAGAACAACCCCCCGGTCTAGACCTCCTAGGTTCTTATTTATACTATTTTACAAGCTTATTAGTTGTTACGATCTCTTACCAAAACCCTAAACCTAACATGGTTAGGTTTTCCTTCCTGTGTGCCTTGCATGATTTCCTCCTTTGCATGCATATTTTCCTCGCACGTGATGCTTTTCCTGTCAGCTGCTCTTCTCCAAAATTAGGCCTTTCCTTACCAAAATTGGGTATTTCCTCAAAATAAGCCTGCGCCCAACAAAGATGCCCAAATTATCCTCTAATATTTGTACTATTTTCTTTAATGGATCCAAGTCTCAAGAAGGAGATGGGGTAGGGTGCATTTTTATTAACCCAGATAGAGGATGTATCTTCCTATCTTCCAAGCTAGAGTTTGAGTGCACTGATAACACATTGAATATGAGGATTTGGTTCAAGTAATTAAGAAATCGATTGACCTAAACATCAAAGAATTGTTTGTCTTCAAATACTTAGAGATCATTTCCAGAAAGGTAAAAAATACCATCCATTGCAATTCACCTAACTTGATAGATTACCAACAAGAAGTACATAGACTCATAGAGAGTTTCCAAGCATTTAACATCACTACCATCCCTAGATCAAAGAATGTGTTGTTTGATTATCTTGCCACACCAACCTCATTAAGGTTGTCTCCTCTTGAATATTATGAAGCCTATAGGTTTTCCATATAACTATTGTACAATACATCTTTCCCCGACAACATTACTAATTAGAGAGTATTTGAGGGAGAAGAAAAAATTATAACCTTCTTGGCTAGTGAAGAAAATTTTTAAGGACTTGGTTATTGATGAGGAATCATTTCAAGGAATTATTGCTAAATGAAAAGACAATGAACATAATATAGACAAGGACAACAACACTACCAAGCCTAATCTCCACACAATGCCTAGGGGAGTAGTCAATCTTGAAAACCTTTTTGATTTAATAGAGATATTGAAGAACCTCAAGAATGTGAAGATTGATAGTTCGTGTCTTTCTTATGAGGTCATAACTTTAGGGACTACTGAAAACCCTAAGAATGTTAATCTTGGAAAATCCAGATCCCCCGAAGAGGAAACGACCTACCTCAAGTTGTTTAAGGAATATCAAGATGTGTTTTCATGGTCTTATAAGGACTTGAAAACATATGATACAAGGATCATTCAACACACCACCCCTCTTAGACATGATATTAAACATTTTCAACAAATGCTGAGAAAATTTCACCCATATCGAGCCTCTAATGCAGAAAGAAATTAAAAAATTGTTGTATGCTAAAATTATATTTTAGCTAGAGAAACTTCTGGATTAAAACTATGTGTGAAGTTTTGAAATGTCCAACGTTTTGAGTGGACACTCCACCCATCATCAGGGACATAGAGGGATAATAAGTTGTAAAAGAGTGTTAAGCTTTATAAATATAATAGAGTGATAGTGATGACTATTAACTAATTGAAATAATTCGTTGGTTTTAGGTAAGAAATAACAATAAAAAAGGGGTTAAATGAGGTTAAAATAATAAAATAATAGTTCAAGTATTAAAATGGGGTTAGGTTGTAGTGGTGGTAGAATATTAAAGTAAACATTAAGAATAGTAAAATGATGAAAAATTAGAATAAATGATTCAAGAGAGTTATTTTTTTTTAAGAAAAAGAGTTAATGATATATGAGGTAAAAGGAGGAAGATTATAATACATTAAATAAATTAAAGTAAAGAAAAGAATGTGGAAAGTGGATGATTAAATTATTAAATTAGGAAAAATCAAATAGGAAAATGACATGAAAGGGAAGGAGAAAACAATTATGGAGAGAAATGTTTGTCAAAGTCAAGGTTATTAAAAAGAGAGATAAATTAGAAAAGGTTAAAGTAATTAAATCGAGAGAAAATCGTACAAATAGAGACCAGTTTAATAAAAAGATATAAAGTTGTGGGGTGTAATAGGTTAGGAGAGTGAAGGAAATAAAGGTGATAAGTATGAGAGGAGAAAAAGAATCATAGAACAGGTTAAGGGCATGATTAAAGTACACATCTGACAAAGTAAAGAGAATCAGTGGAAACCTTATTTGGAAGGAGGAAAGAGGAGGAGTAGGTAGGAGCTGGGAAGAGATTAGTCAACCAAGAAGGAGGGAGGGGAAGGGGGCTCAAAGCTGGAGGTATAATGGTTAAGGTGAAAAATAGAAAGTTTCCAGGAATGGATAAGCTTATATCCGTCTTCGTAGTTAAATTTGTTAGCGTGTTTTTCGATTTCAAGGGCTTTTCGAATGTGACGAGAAGAGTAATGAGGAGTTGGGGATAGGAGTTTGGTTTGGTAAAAGCAAATGAGGTTCTTGTAATTGAAGGAGTGTTTAGTGATAGCTTATTTTGAGATTTTTTTATGGGCAGTGTCAGCTATATTCTCTTTAATCCTAGATTTAAACGTTCTTCCAGTTTGTCCTATGTTGGATTTTCCACGGGAGAAAGGAATCTGGTAGACTCTGAGGTCAAGCATCATGTACACTTTGTATTTGGCTATTTTGAACAGTTTTTTGAGGGTTTTGTGAGGTTTGAACACAGTGGTAATATTATTCTTAGCCAAGAGTTTCATGATGTGATTGATGGTTCCCTGGTTATAGGGAAGAGAGAGGAGGGAACAATGAGAAGAGGTAGGGGGGGTTAGTTTGGGGTTTTATAGCTGAGCGGAAGGTTTGGTTAATTTTGGAGAGAGAGTAACCATTGGAGATCAAGGATTTGGTTAAATGGGACTTTTCATCCATGAGGGATTGAGGGCTGGATATGTAGATGGGGCAAGTGATCAGGGTCTTAAGGACCACGTATTTTTGGGCTAGGTGACGGTGGGAGTTATAATTTAGATATTTGTCAGTGTGTTTAATATTCGTCTTAGCCAAGAGTTTCGTGATGTGATCAATGGTTCTTGAATATAGGGAAGAGAGAGGAGGGCATGATGAGAAGAGGCGCATCGGGGGGAGGGTTTTGGTTTGGGTTTGTTAGCCAAGAGGATGGATTGGTTAATTTGGGAGAGAGAGTAACCATTGGACATCAAGGATTTGGTTAAATATGCCTTTTCATCTGCGAGGGATTGAGGGTTGGATATGCAGATGGCACGAGTGATCAAGGTTTTAAGGACCACATATTTTTGGGCCAGGAGATGGTGGGATATGGAATTTAGATATTTATCACACTAACATATATCTAAATTCCATCTCCCACCATCACCCAGTCCAAAAATCCACGGTCCTTAAAACCGTGATCACTCGCACCATCCGAATATCCAACCCTCAATCCCTCGTGGATGAAAAGGCCCATTTAACCAAAGCCTTGATGTCTAATGGTTACTCTCTCTCCCAAATTAACCAAGACTTCCACTCAACTAACAAACCAAAACCAAAAACCTCCCCCTCCCCTCTTCTCATCGTGCCTGTTGGAAATACTAGAACAA
>ML781213.1:494359-524487 GCA_009831015.1 Picea engelmannii | reverse complement strand
GAAACACACCCTAACAAATTTTACTATGAAGATGGATATAATCTTAGCCATTCCTGGAAACCTGTTATTTTTCACCATAACCATTAGACCTCTAGCTTTGATCTCCCTTCCCCTCCCTCCTTCTTGGTTAACCAATTTATTCCCAGTTCCTATCTTCTCCTCCTCTTTCCTCCTTCCAAATAAGGTTTCCACCACTTATCTTTACTTTGTAACATGTATCCTTTAATCACTCCCTTAACATATTCTCTGATTCTTTTGATCCTCTCATTCTTATCACCTTTATTTCCTTCACTCTCCTAACCTATTACACCCCACAAATTTATATCTTTTTATTAAATTGGTATCTATCTGCACTCTTTTCTCTCTCTTTAATTACTTTAACCTTGTCTAATTTATCTCTCTTTTAAATAACCTTGACTTTGACAATAAAATCTCTCCACAATTATTTTCTCCTTCCCTTTCATATCATTTTCGTATTTGATTTTTCCTAATTGAATATTTTAATCGTCCATTTTTCACATTCTTTCACCATCGTTTCTTTACTTTGATTTATTTAATGTATTCTAATCTTCCTCCTTTGATCTCTTATATCATTAAATTATTTTTCTTAATTTTTTTTAACTCTCTTTAATGATTTATTCTAATTTTCCATCATTTTACTATTCTTAATGTTTACTTTAATATTCTACCACCACTAAACCTAACCCCCTTTTAATACTTGAACTATTATTTTGTTATTTTTACCTCATTTAACCCCTTTTTTTATTGTTATTTCTTGCCTAAAACCATTATATACTTTCAATTAGTTAACGACCATCACTACCACTCTGCTATATTTATAAATCTAAACACTCTTTTACAACTTATTATCTTTCTATGTCCTTGATGATGGGTGGAGTGTCCACTCAAAATGATGGACATTTCAAAACTCCACACAATTTTGATCCAGAAGTTTCTCTAGCATGACTCAAGTTGTGAAAACATGCATTCACAAATTATATGTTAGGTTTATTGATTATCTGTATATGTGACTCAAGCTGTAAGAAGAACATGATATGATAATAAAATTGGAGGCCCAAATTTTAAATATATCTTTTGTATTTAGTCTTCCGATTCTTTTGAATGCTACTCTGTATTATCTCTTATGTCTGATATGCTTAATTACTTGCTTTTGAATGGAAATGCAACTCTATTTATTTATTCTCAGCTAGGAAATGTTCAGAAACACTACAGGTTTAATCTATATTTCTCAAGACTAACATGAATCTTGATACTTCATAGATTTTTCTAAGTATTCTCCTTTCCCTTCCCTTTATTTCTTATCTCAGTTGCACTTCGGGTGAGACTTCTTCACTTCCGGGAAGATGAAAATGTCAACGCTCTAGACTACCTCGATACCTTTTGTTGGTAACTTGAGAAGGACCCCGGTCTGATCACTTTTGCACCAACGGGGATCTAAAGATGCTCCTTCTACAGATGCAAAAACCTCCTTGGAAGAAGGAGGGGATGCATGATTGGATTCATCAAGAACACATGCAGATCATGAAGCAATAGTTGGTTGACTTAGGTGCATCCTTTCATATGACTCCCCATAGAAAGTGGTTTTTTGAATATGAAAGGTATCATGGAAGTGATGTTTTCCTATATGATGAATCGACAACTAAAATCATACGAAAAGGAAAATTCAAGTTGAATTTCATGGATGGAAGGATTAGAACAATGCCTAGTGTTCTGCACATCCCAGGATTGGCCAAAAATTTGATTTTTTTATTGTATCACCCTGTTTCCCCCAGTCTGTAAAAATAACTATATTGGCCAAGAACTATGGCAGACTCAAAGATGTGAATGTGTGATTTTGAATGGACCTTAGTATAAAAGGTTGAAGAATGTAAATAATGTTATGAATATATGTTGCAAGACTGCTGGGAGGGGGATGTGTTGAAAAGAGACCATGATGGATGATGAAAGGTGGTGGAAGGCACCAAGAATGGTGGCGTTAACTTCCACCAAAACCAATACCATATTTGGTCTTCACTGGCCCGAAGATCAAGAGTGTCTCGCTGGCCCCGAAATGAATTACTCGCCATGTTGGTAGGTGAAAAGGCTCCTCATGAGTTAATGAGGGATGGGGGTGAACTACCCATCTGTGGAAGCCTCAGACCTGACCACCGCAGGGAAATTCGTTCCACACACAAGTTCGCCAGAAAAGAAAAGGCAGGAAAGAGGTGTGGGGGGAGTCAGTTGCAACAGAGATCTCAAGAGGGGAGAATTCAGAAGGACTCTGGAAAAATATACAGAGTGATTGATAAGAAGAGAAGAGGGAGAGTAACCTTTGTTCTCGACTTCTGATGAACAGAGACTTAGTCTCACAACGTCGTGGTCTAAGCTCGGGGGTGGCTAGTGGTAAATCCATTCGGAGTCGTTGAGCCTACAATTGGGTGGAAACGAGTACCCCTCTTAGTAGTTGCATCACTTGGTGTTTTTTGATAAGTGTTTATATCTTGTGTCTTGCATTGAATATCTTGGAATATATGCTCATGGTTTGAACACTTATGAATGGTTTCTGTGTAGAAATGTCTGCATGGTGTTTTGATCGGAAATGGTGGTTGCATGCTTATGCTGGAATGACCACATTCAGTTTATATATATATATATATATATATATATATATGTATGTATGTATGTATTTTAACGAAGTCAACTTTCAAGTTTGCTCTCGAGAGATTTGTTTCCCTTAATTACCTCTCATGATGCCCTAGATAGATTCCCCATAGGGACACCCTTCCAGGATCGTTCCCTTACATTCTAGAGCTGAGGTAAGTTCCCTGAAAGGACTACCGCCTTGGTAAAATCCTGAATTTTCTTATTATTTATCACAGATGTTAACAGCTCAGGGATTTAAGAAGACCTCTTAATCTGGTCATAAAACCTAGTGAAAATCTGCCCAGGAACCCAATGAAGGACTTTAAGGCCTAAGTTTGAAAACCTTGCACGAGAGAGAGTGGGTCTCTTAGAGATCGTTATTTCAGTGTTTCAGTAACTGGGAAACCCAAGGGTCAGTTTTCTTGTATTCGCTAGATGCGAAATCCCGACTTACGAAACCCCGAAATGAGTATAGCATTATTAGAATCTGATGTTTCAGTGTTTCGGTGCCCGAGACACCTAAGGGTAAGTTCCCTTGTACTCACCAGTCCCAAAACCCCGATTAGAGAAACCTTGAAATGAACTAGCAAGGATGAGTTGTGATGTTTCGGCCTTTCAGTACCCGGGACACCTAAGGGTAAGTTCCCTTGTACTCACTAGTCCCAAAATCGCAATTAGTGAAACCCCAAAATGAACTAGCATGGATGAGTTGTGATGTTTCAGCATTTTGATACCCGGGACACCTAAGGGTAAGTTCCCTTGTACTCACCAGTCCTTAAATCCTGATTAGAGAAAACCAAAAATGAACTAGCATGGATGAGTTGTGATGTTTCAGCGTCTCGGTACCCAAGACACCTAAGGGTAAGTTCCCTTGTACTCACCAGTCCTGAAATCCCGATTAGCGAAACCCCGAAATGAACTAGCATAGATGAGTTGTGATGTTTCGGCGTTTTAGTACCCAGGACACCTAAGGTTAAGTTCCCTTGTACTCACCAGTCCCGAAATCCCGATTAGCGAAACCCTGAAATGGTCTAGTGGGGATTAGAGTCTTGATTTTTCGGTGTTTCGGCACCTGGGATACTTAAGGGTAAGTTCTCTTGGAACCGCTACTCACAAAATCCTGAAGTATGAAACCCCGAAAAGGTCTAGCATGGATAATCCTTGGTGTTTCGGTGTTTCAGTAACCGGGAAACCCAAGGGCCAGTTCCTTGTATTCGCCAGTTACGAAATCCAACTTGCGAAACCCCGAAAAGAACTTAGCGTTGTGTGTATATATATATATGTATATATGTATATATATATATATATATATATATATATATATATATACACACACATGTATATCGGCATCTCAGAGTTTTGGCTCCCGGGAAACTCAKATGCAAGACTTCTTGCCATCATACATCGCGAAATCTCGACTTGTGAAACCCCGAAACGAGCGTAGCATATATACATGAGCTTCGGAGCATTGGCTCCCGGGAAACTCAGTTACGAGACCTCTTKTCATTACACATCGCGAACTCCCGACTCACAAAACCCTGAAATGAGCCTAGCAGATATATGGGCTTCGGTGTTRYGACACCCAGGAAACYGAAAGGTATGAACCCTTCTCTCCATACATCGTGAAATCCCGGTACGCGAAGTCCCGATAGGTGAGATCCCGGTTAAGTCTTGGTTTGACTAGGATTTCAGSTTTCAGGGTGTTGAAGGATTCGKCTTCCTTGCATTTTGAACTCCTATGACCGAAGTCCTGAAATGCGAAAGGTGCCTCTTGGCTTAGCCCGGGATCACAACTGATGGACARGTGGGAGTAAATCCTACACTTGTTGCGTGAATTATACATGATGGATTTTCAACAAAAGAACCCGTGAATTAGTTGGGTGAAGGTCTCGATTGGAAGACCTAGCCTACGCTAGAACCTCGTAAGAATTCAGGAACTCTGTCCCTTGACAACAAAGAAGAAAGGAAAAGGAGAAAAATCTTAGCTCCCATAGTGGGTGTGTGACATTATGCAAAATGAACGATGCAGGGGTAAAAACAATGTTCGATAAAGAAACTTGAAGGATGGTTCAAGGAGAAATGATTTTGTTGAAAGGAGTTCAGATTGGAACTTTGTATAAGTTGTAGGGAAAAAATATTAGTGATGGGTGTAATAGTTCCATTGTTCTTGAGATTGGAGTTGAATAAGAAAAACATCCTACAATATTTAGAGAAAAGGCTATGTTGTGGCATTAAATGCTAGGGAATATCAAAGAGAAGGGATTTTAACTACTACATGGTAAAGCTATGGTTGAAGGTATGTTTAACTACTCTTTGGATTTTGATTTTTTTGAACATTGTGTAAATGGGAATCAAAATCGGGTAAGATCCCCCTATGGTGCAACGAGGACAAAGGGAATTTTATAGTTGGTGCATAGTGATTTGTTTGGACCTATTTTTGGAACTTTTGTTTTACAAAAAGCCTCAGTTTTGGTAAAGCATCGCATGCCAGATGGAAGTATAAAAGCAATGGAAAAGTTCAGAATAATCACATGCCAAATGGAAGTATGGAACACGACGAAAGACACAATACCATAGGTGGAAAAAAGAATCCATGAAGAAACAAAGAGAGTATTTTATTTAGTCAACTAAATTTATCAAAGAAGAAAAAAGTATAAATAGAAGGACAATGTAACGGGAAAAGAGTTAGCTAAATAATGAGAGGATTGATATTATTTCTATTGAAATTATCAATGCTGTTGTTTTTTGGGTTGGGATCTAGTCAGTATAGTCATGTCTAGATATTGTCATGGTCCCTACTGGTATTATTTTGCATCCGCAACAATTTTTGAGTTTGTAATGGGTATAAGGAAATATATCTCGTTGTGCGATAATTTGTATTTTGGGATCTATGTTGTGTGGAGGTTTTGATATTGATGTTTCTAATATAATGAAGTGATTTGGGGCTCTAAATTTTTTTTTATGCTTATCTATTATGTTGTGAATGGATCTTTGTTTCTATTTCATGACTGCTTATTTTTACTTCGTTAATATTTGATTACTATTTCAACTTAGATTTAATGGTTAAATTATGTATTCGAGTAGAGTAAAACTAGATCTGATGTTGCATTCTCTTTCCCTTCATCATACAAGTCTTGGCTATGCTTCAGGTGATACCTTCGTCCCTTGTGGAAGGTTGAATATGCCAGCGTTCCTAGATTGTAGTGATGTTTGTTTTTGGTAACTTCCAAGAACCCTGGTCTTCATTTTGCGCCAAAAAATGGTTTTACTGCCAGGATCGAGCTTTAAATGGAGTTTTTAGAGGATTCCTCATTGGATATATAATTAATTCTAAGGTTGAAAATTGGTGGGAAAGGTATTGTGATTCATTCATAAGGAAGGAGCTTGAGTTGCAACACAAGAACTTTAGGGTTGTAAAGGATGTTGTTTTCTATTCAGAGACAACTAATGACTAATACAGGATCTTTTGGGTTAAGTTATCTGAAGGTTTATTTCAGTGGCTAGATCAACTGCAATAATACCTAGAATAAAAATATTGGGTCAAAAAGAGATATAACTAGACTATTGAGGGTCTAGTGACTCTTCATCAGTTAGATCATCAAATCTCTCAAGATGTTGACTTCTGTATGTACACTAATTTGGAGGGTTACATTATTGAGTTCGCTACAAAGAACCATCAATCATTGTCAAAAGTGGAAGCTATATTCATAGAAGGAAGAAAAGGAAGACTGTTTTGGGAAATTCCTCTGTGGATCAAGGTTTTATTTTATTTGAATAAGGAAGGTTTTCTCTTCCTTCAGTTGATATGGAAGCTTAAACCCTTGCACATGGGGGAAGGTGATTTGTGGGAGGGTTCATTAGTTGATACTGAGACATATTATTTGAGATATGGGAGGTCATCAAGAGAATAAAGAAAGAGGAAAATGAGATCTAAGGAGGGTTTCCATCATGGAAAAATGGAGGTGGAACTAGATGAAGACAATGGTGAAGAAAAATGATCGGTTGTGAAAGAAGATCAAAAGAGATGGTGGTGATAAAGAATGACTAGAAGAGTCACAAAAGGTTAATATATGAGGAAGATTGGTCGTTCAATGGTTGAAAGAGAGAGTTGGTGTGAGAGGTGAAGGTTCTGTAGGAAGAACACAAGAGGAAGGATATTCATAAGATATGGGTGAAAGAGTAAGGGTAGATTCCACCATTGATGATGAATGTTTATCCAAAACCTGAGAGGGATTTGTGGGAGAATCAAATCATGTAACTCCTTAACATACTAGATTGCATTAGGAGGTAAATAAAACACTACAAGATAATGAGACCCCCCATATCAAATAATTTTGTTCAAGAGGAAAAGGAACCAACCCTAAATCACATATTCCCCTAGCACCATCAACAAATATGGTAATTTATACAATATGTCCTTCTACAATTCATGGTATTCCGAGTTCTTTAAGTTATGCAAATTTAGTGAGTAGTAATAGTGAAAGTGTGAAAATTTCTACCATTATATTGCAATCAGGACCATGTGGCTTTATTTTAGTAGGATATATAAGTTCAAGTATGGGAACACAAACTAAAAGATCCTTTACCTTCTACCCTAAGTTTTAGGGAAAGGGAGGGAGGGAGAGGAGATCTCGAGGAACTCTAGAGGCGAATAAATTGGTTGAGTTCCAAACCACTTTGAGAGGTTGGGATCTCAAATGGTACATGAATACTATTGCACCAAGGATTCAAGGTGAATCTTTCACTCTGGTTCAAGTCAGACAGAGGTTTATTATCGAGTTCTGATTTCCACAATCAAGGAAACAATCCATTTATGAGTTATGAGAGATAAAACAAAGTGATGGGGAGTATGCATGGGAATATAGTCAGATATTTAAAGATGAAATAGGGATGTTGGAAAACCATATTCATGGATATCATCAAAGGGAGTGTTTTATTCATGGGTTTCTACCTTTGAAACACATCCCTTTGACACAACAAAGAATAAACTCTCTAGGAGAAGCATTGGAGAAATACATGAATACTGAAGCTATGGTAGGCTTTCCAGGGAGCTTGAGAATTATAATACCACATGAAGGTACCAATATTATGCAACTATGGGATCAAAACACTACATTATCTAAAAATATCCAAGAGTTGACCCTTTCTAAGGAATGTAGACCATAAGTATGGTGTACTGTATTTTATACAGAAGGTCATATGGTGGCAGAATGTGAAAGAATGAGAGAAGTAGGACCCTCTAGTAATCCAATGGCATCTCCATTGGTAGGGTCATCAAGAAGAGTTGTACAGGTTGTTGCTACATCACTATTTCATGGGCATATTTAATACCATACATTTTGAACAATCAGGGATTCTATACTAATGCTTATTGTGAGATCCGTATAAGTCATAGGCATTCTCTACGACATTCCCCCATTTTTCATAAATATACACCGTCTATTAATACAATGTATTTTGATAGGTTGGATTAATATGCATTCAGATTCAATGAAGTAAATCAAGGGTTTGGAGGAGGTCACAGAGGAGGAGGAGGACACAGAGGTGGATGAACTGGCATAAGAGGACCAATTCACTACTACAATTGCGATGACCAAGTTCTTCTTGCAAGAGATTGTCCACTTCCAAGAAGACCCCGATGTTCACATTTCAGGAAATAATACTCACACTATTGAATATTGTCCTTATCATATTTCTAAATGGGAAGATAATGCAAGATAGAGAAGACCCAACTTGATAAATTATGAACCCAGATTTGTATCCAAAGGAAGCGGGCCTAATATTAATATTATCACTAAAGGAGGAATGAATATTGGCGTCGATGTAGAGAGTCCTCATCAAATCAAGATTCAGAAGGATATTCCAAAAAACACGAATTGTGATCTTGTACGACATAAATAATTCTTTAATAATACAGTATAAATGTTCAGATAGATACATGTTCCATCAACACCTAAATTTAGAGAAACTAGTTTCAGGTTGAATCCTCATCAACCAAGAATCGCTAGAGAGTCAACTTCTCAGATGGAGTCTTTAGGTAAGTCGTAGAAAGTTTTTTATATTTGGTCTCAGTTATTTTCTGACATATTATATGATGAGAAACATAATCGAAAGTTGTGGAATATAATCAAAGTGGACTTCGGAGTTGAAGGAAATCTAGAGGATTTTATTGTTGTTAACCTTCTAGAAAGGAAATCCAATAGAGTATAGAGAATAAAGAGGACATGAAGATAATGTAGATTAAATTCTCATATCAATGGCTATGAGATCATGGATATTATGTTGGGCTTGGGATTTAATGTCAACATATTTCCAAATAAGACTTGGGAGGAAATGGGAAAATTCCAGTTAGTCTATTCTCCTATTCAGTTGCGGATGGAAAAATAGTACTGCATTTTTCCAGTAGGAAGGATAAAAAATATTGAAGTATATTTGGTTAATGCCAAAACAATAGTTGATTTTGAGAATAATGAAATAATGGGGGAGAAGGATCCATAACCAACTCTATTAGGCATTGGTTGGGCTTATGAAAACTATGTTGTCATTGATCTTAAAAATAAAACTACGACATTCAAGCATGATGGTATGAAGGTCACTTGGCCCTGAGATCCATATCAAGGACCATAGTCTACTAAACCTGTAGATGATAATATAGAGACAGATGTCCTTGATCAGTTGTATAGTCTAGATATAGGGAAATGAGTTGATTACATTAACCCCACTGTATATGGATCAATTATTTGGATGAGTGTTCAATCTGTGGATGGATATTATGAAGTAGCATTGAATAATTGGTAGCAAGGATGGTAAGAGAATTTTTCAAGACGTTGCACAAATGCCATATCATTAAAGTGGATTGGGGCTGAGATAGGTAATTATTCAACATATGATGGTACCTCAGATATGCATAGTTTCCTCATTGATACAGAGGATAGGGTTGTAGTAGAACATATAATTTTAGCACTTGACATAACTTTGAGATCTTAGCCATCTAGATGGTGGGATACCCATAAAGGAACTATTTCTTCTTGGGATGAGGTTAATATTTCCATACAATACCTCATCCTTCATTGCAACTCATCCATTCAAGTAAATATTAGAATATGAAGAGTTAGATGTTAGTCTTGGAGACATATGATGGTTTATTTGATCCAATTGAGCATATTGAGCATTGTCTCAAGGCATGGGAAGCTGCCCAAATTCCATATTATCTTTGGGTACCTTATTTATTTCATTATCTCAGAATAGTTCCAATATCCTGGTATGTGCATGAGGAGACCACAAGACAAACTACATAGTGGAAGGTTCTACAAGGTCAGTTTTTTCATGATTTCTCCTTTTCTAGGAAGTCTTCTGAAATTACACTAGTACTACAAAAAATTAAGAAAATGTTGTTTACAAATGAATTCAAGCCCAAGTATTCACCTACAGTATGTCCTAAGCATGAATATCTGGTTGAACATAGTTTTTATCCATCTCCTACAAGAATACCTATGGTTTGTAGTATGTTTGAAAAGGATCCTGAATATCTTGAAGACTTGGAGGAACTTAGACATTTGAATTGGAATCTGTGTGAACAAGAGAAGCTAGGGATACTTTATCAGGTGATGTCAGTAGTTCATATGCTCAGACTATGAAGTTGTGGAAAATGAATATTGGGAGTGAATATCATCCTAAGTTGGCTTCTATAGGGGATTATTGGGATGAACAAACCATGCTAGAGATCCAGGATATGTTATGGGAGTATGAGGATTTGTTCCATAAGATATTTTCAAAACTTAAAGGAATTAAATGATACTTGGGACAGACGAAGATAGAGTTTAATCCCAATGATAATCGATTCAAACACATACCATATCACCCGAACCTTAGAGTCAAATAAAAGGTTAAGAAGGATATTGACGAGATGCTTATAGGTGGATTAATTTTCCCTATGGATGAGGTCGAGTGGATCAATACTATTGTTATACAGAGTAAGTAGGGTACTAATGACATAAGATTTTTTGCAGAGTACATGATTTTGAATTCATCATGTATGCATGATCCTTTCCCTACTCCATTGAACAATGAAGTACTTGATCGACTGGCTAGGAAGGAAGAACATTCCTTCACTGAAGCATTTTCAGGATATCATCAAGTCAGGATTTCAGAAGAAGATAAAATAAAAAACACTTTCACTACATGGGGTTCATTTTCTTATAATGGTATGCCCTTTGGGATAAATAATGCCCCAATTGTATTTTCTAGGAATGTTATTGCTACTTTCCACGACTTTATCCATAATTTTCTTGAGGTTTATATGGGTGAATAAACCGTGTACAACTTGTTGAAGGAACACATAGGCCTACTTAGGTTAATGTTTGACCATTATCGATATTTATTTCATTAAATATGAAGAAGTGCATATTTTTTGTACCTTTTGGAAACTTTATGGGACATATTATGTGAAGGGAAGGAGCTTTGTTGGATCTTGCTAAAGTTGTTGTTATTCTTAATATGCCCCCCTACAACTACTAAGAAATTATGATCCACTCTCGGTCATATTGGAAACCATCATAGGTTTATCAGTATTTATGCAAGCATAACAACACCTCTAGAGAAGTTGTTGAAGAAATCAAATTTTTTCACTCGACACTTGAATGTGATAGAGATTTTAACATTTTGAAAGAAAATTTAAGTAGTGCCCCTATTCTGACATATCCTAAATAACAGTTTGAATTACATATACACATTGATGCATCTCGCACTACTTTACGTTTTATTCTTGCACAACCAGGTGAAGGAAATATAGATCATCCTATTCAATTTTCGAGTACAAAACTATCGCAAGAAGGGTGCAACTACACCACCATGGAAAGGGAACGATTAGCAATGGTTTATGCTTTGAAAAATTTTAGACACTAATTTTTAGGAGTTTATTTCAATTTTTTCACTGATCATTCAGCTCTAAAATACTTAGTCAATAATCCTATGTTAGAAGGGAGGATTTGTAAGTGGCTCTTGTTATTATGGGAGTTTTACTTTGAATTTTTTGTAAATCCCGGGAAATTGAATGTTGGTCCTGAAAACTTATCTCGGTTAGAGTCAGGAGAAATTGATGGAGTTGTAGATGACTAACTCTTAGATGCAAAATTATTTAAGATTGAAGCTATCCCATTCTATCTCTATGACATCGCCTTACTTTTAAGCATTGGTTCCTTCCCTACTGGTTATTCCATTGCACAAAAGAGACATTTGGTGGTTCATGCAGAAGAACATCAATTGATTACAGGTCAACTATATAAGTTGAGACTAGATAACATTCTTAGGAGGTGTGTACTTGATCATGAGAGACCTGAAATATTGTGGGAGTGTCATAGCGAAGTTGCATGAGGTCATGATGGAGGGAAGGTGATTGCATAGAAGATACTTCAAGCAATTTTATGGTGTCCAACTATGTTCAAATATGATAAGGACTATTCCATAGCATGTGATGTCTATCAACAGGTCGGTAAGCCATCACACAGGGATGACTTACCATTACATCATGTTTGAACACTACATTCCTTTGAAAAGAGAATTGTTGACTTCATAGGACCTATCAATCCGCCAACTAAACATTCAAAGGAAATATACATCATCACTACAACATATTATTTGACTTATTGGGATGAAGCAAAAATTGCTATGGATTGTTCTACAAACATAGAATAAAGGTTCATTTTTTAGAACATTATTACTTGATCTGGGTGTCATGAGAGCTAAACCAGTGATCAAGGTTCCTATATCATTAGTGATACAATTTCCACCCTTACTCAATATTTTTTTATTCAATATCATAAGATAAGTCTGTATCATCTGCAATCCAATGGTACAGTGGAAGAATTCAATAATGTTTTAGAGAGGGGACTGACCAAAGTTTATTGCACTAATTAGTGTGACTGGGATGTGATATTTCTAGTTGTACTATGGGACTGTAGAATCACTACCAATAATTTACATAAGTATACCCCTTTTCAACTAGTATATGGGAGAGAAGAAATATTCCCAGCCAAGTTCATCACTCCAAGTCTATACATTGCACAATTCAGATGATAGATGATGAATATGTTGCAGAAAGGGATACAAAATTGATGAAAGTTGAGGAAGCCATATTTTTAGTAGATTTTCATTAGACTATGGATAAGGCTAGAAAAAAGGCACGGAATGACCAACACATAAATACCAAGACTTTTTCTCAAGGTGACTAGGTATTTTTATAGAATAGTAAGTACCAGAAGCATCCAAGGAAGCTACAAATGTATTGGCTTGGACCCTTTATAGTTGTAGAAATTTGGGAGTCATGAGATTTTAAACTAGTGCAACTAGATGGTATTCTTCATTCGAGATGGGTGAATGGCGCATGAATGAATCCCTACATTTATTCTCATTGAAATAAGTTCCACAACACTCCTATCATGGGGAGTGAATAAAGTAGGTAGGTTTCTGTTTCATTTTTTCATTTTCCTTTTCACCAATAAAGCAGTGACATGTCCAACTTTCACTCACTCGTAGAGTGTAGAAATTTCAATACAATTAATGTATTGCCTATGATTCTCCTGATCTAACAATTATATGCCACTGTTAAATACATAATCGCTTCTACTAATATTCTTGCAGAAATATAAACCACGATCACAAAGTGAAATATCAAGAACACATAACACAAATGTTTTTCAGGGAAAGCGTAAAGCTAAAAACCCCAATATCATATATTATGTATATCATGGATCATGAAAAAATCTCATACAAAACTCTAATCCAAGAGCTCTTAGTACAATACAATCATCTCACACTGTCATACAAAACTCAACAAATACATGTGCCAATTTTTGTGTCCAGACAACCTGCCTCCTCTGCACAAATACTTGCAATTAGAATTCTCACAATGAATTAGAATTTCCTAGTTTGCACATGATCATAAGCATATCCATTGCATGTGTGATTGCATGAGTGCACTTCACTCAAATCAAAACTAATAACCAAACTGTCCCTTTCACTTGTTATCTCAACTAGGTCTCCACTGGATCTGACATGCATGTAGTTAACTGTGGCGAATCTTCAGTTGCATGTGAGTTAACTGATTTGAATTAATTAATAATTAATTCAATAAACTCTCACTAGTACACTGGGCTTAACTCACTTAACTGAATTAAACTACTTCACAACTCTCATAACTACACTTATAATTTTTTCACAACTCCAACTCACTCAATTATAAATGAGATAATAGATTAGTATTTATTGTCCAATTTATTTAAGGGAAAATTAAATTAGACACATGTTTCGTGTTGACTTTTCAACACTCCCTCTCAACAAGAGAGGGATTATCCTTCACCCCAATCCTGTCTCTATGATATTCAAATTTTCTTCTGGTGAGTGCCTTCGTTAGAATGTCTGCATCCTGATCTTCCATAGGAATGTATTGAAGAAACATGATCTTCCGCTGCACACAATCTATGAGATGATGATACTGGATATCTATATGCTTAGATCTGTCATGAAACACAGGATTAATCGAGAGTTTAATGAAACTCTAATTTTCACAATGAATCACTATCGTATCTAAATGACAACCAAACAAACCAACCAAGATCTTTCTCATCTAGATAGCCTCACATGCAGCTTGACTTGCTGCCATGTATTCCACTTTCGTTGAACTAAGTTCCACAGATCTYTGTTTCTTTTTGTACCAAGAAACAACCRTAGATATGATACTAAATATCCCTCCTGATGTGTTCTTTYTGTCTGTTGGGCTGCCCGCCCAATATGCATCTGTGAAGCCATGCAACTTCACCTCATCCGTCTTTCTGTACCATAATCCATACTCAGATGTTCCCTTCAGATATCTCAGGACATGCTTACCTGCCTTCCAAAATAGATTGGTRGGCTTAACCATCACTTGACTTAGCTGGTTAACCGCATAGAAAATGTCCAGTCTCATGTTCACTAAATACATTAACGAACCTACTAATTGTCGATAGACAGTAGCATCCACAACCTCTCCAGAAGTAACATCCTCTTTCCTCTAGTTTCCTGGAAGAGGAGTATCCATGGGTTTGAAGCCTTCCATGTGAAACTTACCTGGTATCTCCCTTGCATACTTTCCTTGAGACTCAAAAAGTTCACCATCTCGCTTCCATATTTCCAATCCAAGGAAATAATGAAGAAGGCCCAAATCCTTCATCTCAAACTCCTTTGCAAGATCATCCTTTCATGAGTGTATCAGTTGCTCATAACCAGTCAGTATTAAATCATCAACATAAAGAACAATGATTAAGAGCTTACCCTCCACCAAAATTTGGCATAGGTTTGCATCCGCTTCACTTTTGGTGAAGCCCAATCTACTAAAATATCTATCTATCCAAGTGTACCAAGCACGAGGTGCTTGCTTCAGCACATACAGTGCTCTCTTGAGTATAAACACATGTGATTCTTTTTCAAAGGTCTCAAAACCTTTTGGTTGTTCAATGTACACTTCTTCCTCAATGATCCTATTGAGGAACACAGTTTTTACATCCATATGATGAATGGGCCAGCCCATCTGCACTGAGAGTGCAAGGATGGATCTTATGGAGGAGTACCTTACAACAGGTGAAAAGGTTTCATCATAATCTATCCCCTCAATCTGTGAGAAGCCTCAATCCACAAATTTGGCCTTGTATTTCTCTACACTCCCATCAACATCTTTTTTTACCCTGTAGATCCATCTCGAACCTACCACTGATTTGTCGACCGATATTGGGACAATTTCCCATGCACTATTTTTGACAATGGAGTCATACTCCTCTACCATATCATCAACCCAAGTGGGGTCCTGCACTGCTTCCTGAAAGGAAGATGGTTCAGTCACAATACATTTTCTCATGAGATCCATGTATCCAACAAATCAATCAGGAGACTGTCTCTGTCTGCGTTGTGAAGTAGGGGCTCCTACATTTTGTGCAACATCTAGTCTCAATCTGTCAGATTTCGTGGTGCGCTTTCTGCCATTTCTGAAGGATGGCTCTACTTGAGTGGTTTGCTCCACTCCATGAACCTCCTCATGTGGCTGATCCACATCTTGAGACTCATCTTTGGGAACCAACAGTTCCTCTTCTGCATGCAAGTCTAGCTCCCTCTCAAGCAACAACCGCATGGCTTTCCCCTCATTGAATTTTATATCCCATCACATAACATTTATATTACTGTTAGGAAAATACACACGATAATTATGGGGTGTTTCTATGTACCCCACAAATATCCCAACTTCAGCAGTCGATTCCAGCTTCTTCCTAGCATCCTTGTTCACATGCACATAAACAGATGAGCCAAAAATTTTAAAATGAGAAACATCAGGTTTCTTACAAGTGAAAGCTTCTTTAGGTGTACTCATGCCAAGTATTCTATGAGGACAATGGTTTTGCAAATAAACAGCAATATTGCATGATTTTTCCCACAAATTAATTGGTAGGCCCTGATCACGCAACATCGCTCATTCTGCACCCACGATCGTTCTGTTCTTTCTCTCCGTGACCCCATTTTGTTGTGGGTTATGAGGGGCTATGAGTTCTCTTCAAATTCCTTCTCTGCTGCAGAAGTCTTTGAATTAGTTAGAGATGTATTCCCCACCATTATCGCTCCTTAGAGCCTTCACTTGCTTCCCTGACTCTTTCTCCACCAATGCTTTAAACTCACAGAACTTTGAGAATGTTTGATCATTCTTCTGCATGAAGAATATCCAACATTTATGAGAAAAGTCATCAACAAAAGTATTATAATACCTATGTTTTATTGTTGAAGCAATTGAGAATCATCCACACACATCTGTGTGAATTCTCTCTAGGATTACCGAAGCACGGTTCTCCTCTTCATGAAAGGTGGACTTTACATACTTCCCCAGGGTGCAACCCTTGCACTTGTCTATCTGAGCAAGTGTTCCCACTGGAAGTCCAGTATATATTTGATGCATGATCTTCAAGGCCTCATGATGAAGATGGCCCAATCGCATTTGCCATAATTCACCCTCATCCTGGATCACCACTTTTTATGCCTTGACCACCATGGCACCGCAAACATCTACCTGCAATATGTAGAGATTCTTAACTCGAATCCCTATCTTCTTGACTTGACCCATTGCTTTATGTCGCAGGTAGGATTTCCCACTGCTGAAAGTAACGTCGTAGCCTTTGTCCTCCAACATTGCGACTAAGACCAGGTTTTTCTTTAGACCTAGAACATGCATAACATTTTTCAATTGAAATGGTTTACCTGACTCCCTCTGAAAGGTAATGGTACTAATACTAGTCACACTGTATCATCCATCGATGCCCAGATCTATATGCATTCTGAGATCTTTCTCCTTCAAGTCACTGAAAGACTCTTTATCTCTCGTCATGTGGTAGGAAGCACCACTATCCAAATACCACACCGATCCCGATTCACTTGAAGCCATGCATGCGATCAAAGAGAAGTCAAGTTCAAATTGTGAGACAAGAGCCTCACCAGTTGCATCTCTAGTAATTTTCATGTTCTTCCTCTTCTGCAGACAATTAGTAGCGAGATGTCCATGTTCGTGACAATGAAAACACTTCACTTTGGAAAAATCCAACTTCTTGACTTTAGACTCGGATTTTGAATGGAATTTCTTCCCTTTCCCTTTCCTTGCCTTGATAGTCAAAGCACAATCCTCTTCATCATCACTCTTTGATGAAGATCCATCTCTGGTGTTCCGCCTAAACTCCTCTTGCACTAGATCTAACCATAGTCGTTCCCAATCTGGCAATTTTTCCCTTCCATTGACAGAGTCTTGATAACTGTGCCAACTCTTGGGAAGTCCAAGGAGAGCTAAGCTCACCAAATCAACAACAACAACTTTTATTCCCACACTTCCAAGCTCATCCCAACATTGGACAAACTTCGTGAGATATTTTGGACTGGAGTCGCCCTTCTCCATCTTGACCTTCCTGAGTTTATCTTTGAGCACCAATTTCCTATGGTCGTTGTTGTTTTGGAACAGATCCGTCAAAACCTTCCACATTGCATGTGGTGTGGTTTTCCCATGGAGACTTGATACAATGTGGTCTCGTACTCCCTCCAACAGAATCCTCCTCTCCTTTTCCACTTTCTTTTTCCATGCATCAAGATTTGCAGTGTCTGTCACATCCCTCTTAGGAACATCTTTGTCAATGTAGTCCTTCAAGCCATTGTCTTCGAGTAATGGCTCCATCCTTTCCTTCCATGCAATGTAGTTTGATCTTCCCTCGAGTGCATACTCCAACCTCAAGCCAATGAAAGACATTTCAATCTTGAATCAACTGTCGCACAAGGAAAATCCTGCAAATTTGAATGTTATCCAACCACAAACTCAATTGGTGCAATCCCTCTTTCCCTGGGAGGTTTGCATGCCACCTGAGAGAAGCCTAAGGTAAGTTCACACCTCACCTGTGTCTATCCTGTGAACTCTTGGAGGGATTTCACACTGTAATGCACAGTGGGGTGAGGGAGGTTCACACCTCTATTTTAACCATCCTACCAAAATCCTAAGGAAGTTCGCACCTCTCCTTTGACTAGATGAGGGAGGTTCACACCTCTCCTTTAAGAATCCTATGAGAATCCTAAGGAAGTTCGCACCTCTACTTTAAGTAGGGTGTGAGAGTTCTAGCACTTATAAATGTGTGAAGTTTTCAGTACTAAGGTTCACATCTTGCAAGAGACGGGACCTACGAAAATACTATTATTTTCACACCTCACTTCTGTGGCTCCGTGGCTCTAATACCATGTAGAAATTTCAATATAATTAATGTATTGGTTGTGATTCTCCCTATATAACAATTATATGCCACTGTTAAATACAAAATTTCTTCTACTAATATTCTTGTGGAAATTTAAACCATGATCACACAGTGAAATATCAAGAACACATAACACAAAAGTTTTTCCGGGAAAGCGTAAAGCTAAAAACCCCACTATCATATATTATGTATATCATGGATCATGAAACAATCTCATACAAAAAATTAATCCAAGAGCTCTCAGTACAATACAATCCTATCACACTGTCATACAAAACTCAACAAATACATGTGCCAATTTTTGTGTCCAGACAACCTGCCTCCTCTGCGCAAATCCCTGCAATTAGAATTCTCACAATGAATTCAAAGTTCCTAGTTTTCACATGCTCATAATCATATCCATTGCATGTGTGATTGCATGAGTGCACTTCACTCAAATCACAACGAATAGCCAAACTGTCCCTTTCACCTGTTATCTCAACTAGGTCTCCACTGGGTCTGACATCCATGTAGTTAACCATGGCGAATCTTCAGTTGCATGTGAGTTAACTGATTTGAATTAATTAATAATTAATTCACTGAACTCTCACTAGTACAACTGGGATTAACTCACTTAACTGAGTTAAACTACTTCACAACTCTCATAACTACACTTATAATTTTGTCACAACTCCAGCTCACTCAGTTATAAATGAGATAATAGATTAATATTTATTGTCCAATTTATTTAATGGAAAAGTAAATGAGACACATGTTTCTTGTTGAATTTTCAACATAGAGTCTAGTTGTCGTTTTCACTTTGTCCAATCTGCGTCACATAATTGTGGTCAAGGAATCTATGTCAAGTATTTAATGTATTTAGTAATTTATGATGTTTCCATAATTGTCGTTTCACTTTCATAGTGTTCATTAAATGAATTTAGTACCTTTCTAGTACCATTTTGTCCCTGTCAACAAAGTTCATTTATGTCAAAAAGGTTGTCAGTAATTTTTTGGTTAACCATTGACATGTTAGATATTTCCTCGAATGTTGTGCCTTGTCAAAGCTCTGTTGGTAATTGTACCATTTATTACCCAAATCATCAACTAGATTTTGTTGCGTCTATTGTTCATGTCTGTAGTTAATATTGAGTTATTTATGTGGCTTTCCCTGTAATGACAGTTTAATGCTAATCCTACATCACATCATCACAAATATCTATAAGCTTGTAATCGCCCATTTTCCAAGTCATTGTGTCATGCCCACTTATTTTCATATTCATCTCTAGAGCCCACTGTGAATTCTTTAAGTATGAATTTGTGGCCTCATACTCTAATTGTGTTTGTGTACCAGTGCATGTTTCCAACTATGGGTCATGCTACAACTACTCGGGGTGTTGTTCCAAATATTTCCATTACAATGGATATCAATGATATGGAAGTTGATATTCTAGGAGATCCATAAGGTAAATTCGAGAAAGATCATCTCATTGACATTGATTTTTTAGATGGGGACTTGTTTCCCTACATGAAGACTGAAGTATATCTAGACTATATTCCCCTGCATTCTGGAGAGGTGTACGTACAATGGGAGACTTCCCATGTGTCATTGCGAGAGTCCACTATCATGAATTTATGGTATCTTCTAGTCTTTGGTACCATTAGAGAAATCATGCACTCCACTAAGTTTATAATCTTCAGGGTTCACAATGGCTCTCTAGGGCTGGACAAAGAGTTTCCTATCCATGTAGATGATATTCATAAATTGGTGGGCCTTTCAATGGAAGGTGAGGATGTCATAAATGGATTCCAAGGTTCAGGAAAGCATGGTAGGAAGAAGGGTGAGGTTAATCTATATGATAACTTTAGCACCGGGAGTGGAGGTTATGGAGCCCTTATTGAACCCATTACCCATAAATAACTTCATTGTTCTTGCTACTTGATTTTGAACAAAGTGATGAAGAACTGCACTAAGGGAGAATGCATGTTGAATTTCTTATCGGTAGTGAATTTCTATGCATAAGGAGCACAAATGAACTGGTGTAAGTATTTAATTATCAAGATGTTACATGCTTGATGGATGTGCATGAGAAGGTTGGATACTTCATCTATGGCTATCTCTTAGTCACATTCACCATGTGGAAATGGAAACCACCATAGGGAAGGGAGTTAGTGATGACTCCAAATAGTCTAGTGGCTATGATATTCAAGCCTTGGAAAGAATGAATTGCTAAAGTTAATGCTTCTTTCAACAACACTTCTTTCATGAAATGGTACAATTAGTTAATCAATGTCATGAAGTGAAAGAGGATTATGCAGGAATTCCTCAACAGGGACACAAACAAGCTCTATTTTGGCATGAATATGGACCATACATTTGTGAGGCCAAGAGCTGCGGACCTTGAGAAGTTTCACACTCTCCCACTTCACTATTATGTTGCCGAGGAGACTCTAGAAAAGGAAGTATGTTCATGGCATGAAGTGAAGAGGGTGTTAAAATCCTTGGGGATATCCTATCAATTGTCTTCAATTTTTCAACAGGAGGCTCCATTGTCTACCAATTTTCTCAATCCTAGTACCACAACAGAAGAAAATTTAGAGAACGCCTTATGATTCAAAGTTCACAGTGGAGGAGGAATATTTTCCAAAGTCAAGTTCGGTGTTGCCGCAATTTCCCTCAATTCCAGAAACTATTATATTCACAGGTAAGGAGTTTAGAGAGTTATTATAATATGCTTTTTCATTGCCATCAAAGAAACCTCACACAGGTTAACCATTGTCCTCCATTGGTATCCCCATTGTCATCGATGTCATCTAGCTCACTTCACTTATGTTGCAGTCCCAAGTTCTGAAACCTGGCTTGTCCGCTATTCTTATTATTAATATTTTGGATGAACCCATAGTTACTACACATAGCACCCAGTCTAGCCCCATTATTGAGGAATTTACTCGCCAACCACCTAGTTCTTTTACAGAAGCTCTTTCCACCATTCCATTGTCCCTTGTTCACACAAATGGAAAAATGGTTGAATGGGAGTCTATTGAACCATTAACCACCATTGGAGGTGATCTGGATTTATGAGCAGAACAAAATGAAAAAAAATATATATAGAGAAAAATAATAGAGATACATTGAAACTTAACTTCTATTGAATAAAGAAATCTGTTGAAACTGCAAAATGCAAAATGAAACAATCTTGCTCGAAAGGTGGTAACTAATCTCCGAGAAGAGATGTGGTGGATATGCTCATTCAACTGAGCACATTACAATCACGCATCCAAGAATTTTTAGCATCAAGAAATAATTAGAAAACCCTAGACATCCAAAAACCTAACCCTAGGAGATGAAGCTTGAAAGGTCATGTGGGCCCTAATGGGGTAAGTTGTTACATCAACTTCCTGGGATCGTAAATTTTTCATACGATATTAGTTTTAGGAGAATGATATCCCATTGGAAAGGTCTATCCAAGGAATACAATTTTTTCCATCACATTATAACTCTGTGTACAATGTGACTGTGATGAGCCCAAAAATTATTGTTTAGGGCCTCAAAACGGCCCTGAAAGTTTAGGACATGAAAAACTAGAAAACAATTTCCAAGATAAAAATTGTATGTGAGCTAGTTGGAAGAGGTGGATGACCACCGATATCCACCTAGATTAATCCTCCATTATTAGGAATAAATGGTCTCCATTACATTGAGTTCCCCCATCATATGAGGAAATTCATGTTGAATTTGGCCCCGGGTGAGCCAATTTCCTTTGTGGTGCTGCCCCGCTTTGACAACACAATAAAGATGGAGATTTTGTTGGAGAGTACCCTTGACCTATGTGTCCATGATATGATTAGTGTATTATGCTTCCATGTATTCATGGTTGAGGTTTGTTACTATCAATTTTTATTCTATCTATGAGGTGTCTAATAATGGTGGAAAGTATGGTCGAAGGAGGTCCACTTTAAACACTAGGTGCAATCCAAGGAAGGGGGGAATGTTGAGCTCAAAGGAATTATCACCCAAAACCTTGGTGATGGTCTAAGGTCCATATTGGAGTGGAAAAATATTATGATGAGGTCCTATAAGGAATTATTTCTGAAAATGAAACCAAACTTTATCTCCCACCTGAAACTTATGTGGCACTCAGTGTTGATCATGGAGCTGCTTGTACTTGGAATTGGACTTTTGAAAAATATCTTGAGCCTATTGGTGGATATTCTAGCTTTATTTAATGAGATGGGTGGATTTTTCATCTTCGGTTTGAGAATGGGATGATTATGCCTATGTGGATGCAACATCCATGGGACCCAATGGTTGAAATCCAAACCCCACCTAAAAGGGGTTATTGTCGGTTGAGCTATGTATGGATCTATTGTAAGTGTGTTGAACATAAGGAAGACTCTCATCCCATGTACGCAAATGATTGGAATTGTACATGTGAAATATATACACAATCATCTTGTTGACGACCTCGGTTTGGCCATTCATTTAGGGGTGGATGGTTGTGGATTTGGTGAGCTTGGTCTCCAAACGTGACCAGAGGCTTGACTAGAATGTGTTGAGGAACTGATTGTCTCGATATGAGATCATGGTTTGTGGTATCTAAAAAATTTTCCACTCATTTGAATAATATATTGGCAGTGGCCTCCACTGTGATTCTCTTCGTGTAGACGACTAGAATCGCCATCTTGGAAAATCGATCAACAACCACAAAAACGCAGTCATTTCCCTTCTTGTTCAAAGGAAGGACCGACATGTAGTCTATTGAGATGGATTCTGAGGGCCTGTCGGGAGTAGGAAGAGGGGTGTACATGCATTTTTTCTTAATGGCTAGTTTGGAAAAGGCACAAGCCATGAATGACCTGATATACTTTCTAACATCCTATCAAAGTTTTAGCTAACAAAAATTTTGTTGCAACACTGCCACTGTATTTTCTATGCTGAAGTGTATTGCCACCCGACTGTAGTGATATTCCAAAATCAGCTTCTCTCACTCACTTGATAGGAAGTACATATGGTCAAGATGGAAAAACAACCCATCCTGAAGATGGAAATCAATGACAGTTGTGTTTGTGCCCAACATATGGTAGGTAGTGGCTAAGTCAGGATCTCTTGTAGAGTTGGGGCCATCCGAAGGTCTCATGTCTGCAGGAGTGTAACACAGTGATTAGTGCTACAACTGGAGGTTGATTGAGATAGTCAACAATGTGGTTGGTGCTCCCTGTCTTATACTTGATGTTTATATGGAACTATTGTAAGTATGTGGAAAACTTCTGATCCCAATCATTCTGCAATTTTCCTTATGTCTACATGAACTACAAAGGATTATGATTAGTGTGGATGACTGTCTCCTTCTCGAGAATGTATTTCCTCCACTAGCGGTATACTTGTACCATGGAGTACATTTATTTTTAATAAGTGGGGAACTTATGAATGGTATTTGATAGTGTCTCACTATGATATGCCATGGGATGTATATGTTGAGTGAGAACTGCACCCACACCATAGTCTGAAGCATCTGTCTCAATCTCAGAAGGATGATACAGGTCGGGTAATGAGAGAATCGGGGATCATCACAAGTGTTTCATCAAATAATTGAATGATTTATGTTACGATTGGCCCCACATGAAATTTTCCTTGCCACCACCATTTTTCACTTGGTTAAGGGCCCATGCAATGTGGCAGAATTCCAACACAAATCTGCGATAGAAATTGGCAAGGCCTAAGAAGCTCATAAGCTAAGTGAGTGTGGTAAGGGATGGATAGTCATGAATGCCCTAGATATTTGTTGGATTGACATGCACCCTATGTTCATAAACAATATAGCCTAGGTACTAGACTCTATTCACGTCGAAGGGGCATTTTTCTAAATTTTCATATAGCTTGTGTTGTCATAGAGCATGCATAACCTACTGAATATGTTGCAAGTGCTCCACCCAACAATGTTTGAAGATGAGGATGTCATCCAAATACACCACCATAAATGAATTGGTGAAATGCCACAAGATATTGTCAATCAACCTCATGAAAGTTGTTGGGGAATTTGTCAAGACAATTGGCATGACCATCCATTCAAAAAGGCCTTCTTTGGACTTGAAGGAAGACTTCCATACATTGATATACACTATTAGGAACTGGTGGTAGTCAGAATTTAGATCTGTCTTATTGAAGTATTTGGCCCCCTTGATCTAGTCAAGGAGATCACCAATTTAGGGAACTGGGTACCGGTTCGTGATTGGGATTTTATTTAGAGCCTAGTAATCAATGCAGAGTCGTTAGGTCTTATCTTTATTTTGCACAAGTATGATTGGGCTTCCACAAGGTGATGATAATGGTCAGATGTGCCCTTTTTCAATAAGTTGTTGTATCTGACACTTGATTTCCTCATTTTTTGATAGAGAGTGGTGATAGAACAACCTAATGTGTAGCGGTGTGTCGGGGATCAAATCAATTGAGTGCTTGACCTGATAGTGCAGAGGTACCCCAGTGGGTGAGGAGAATATGTCTTTGTATTATTCCATGACCTTATCCACTTTATTTTTCTACATGGAGAGACCTTCCACGAAATCCATGGATGTGGATGAAACCTTCCTTGCACTTTGAGAGTGAATCACGAAGAAGACAAACTTCCCATTTTGAGAGATCAAGTCCAAGAAGTCCTTTTTTTATGCATTTCTTGGAAGATATCAAGGAGATGGAATTAGGTGGGACTACCTCGAGTATCCTATACACATTCCTATCCAAAGTAATAATAACACTACGAGGCCTAGAATCATATACAACATGATGTTTCCATAAATAAGGTTGGACCAAAATAACATCATAAACTTCAAGGTGGGTGACATCACACAATGCCTCATCTTTGAAGGGCTTGATGTTGTAGGGAAGGTGTCATTATTGGCTCACACAAAGATCACTCCCTTGGTGGATCCAACCAATGGTGTACGGTTGTGGGTGTGGTGTGGTCAGTAGAGCCAAAAACTTAATGACCTCCACTAAGATGAGGTCCTTTTGGCTATCGATATCAATGATGAAGTGTATCAGAGTACCCTTCACCCACATATGTGAATGAAATAAGCGATCACCTTCCTCTACTTCATCAGTTTCACCAAGATGAACCTTGGTAGTAGAAATAGTGTCATTGGGTTCTGTGTCAATGATCTATCTCCCTTTTTCTGGTTCTGACTCATAGTCATAGCCCACATCTGATTCATAGGATTTAACCTTGGCCACCAATGACTTCTTTGAGTGGAATTAAACAATTTTATTCTAGGGGATCTTATGGAACTTGCACCACCTCCCAGTGTCTTTATTTGTATTCCCATTGTCCTTATTTGTTTTCATCCTAGACTAGTTGTCTTGAGTGTTTCCATCCTTTCTCTGTCCTTTTTTATGTGGGTTGGGGCTTCCTTTTCCCTTCTTATACTATGAGGGGTTCGCAATCCCAAACTGTCGCATCTTTTGTTTAATCTTTTGCTCAATTTTGACATCATATCAATAGGCCAAGCCCAAGGATGATATGTCTAGAAAATCCAATTTTTTTCAAAATGTATCTATGTAGACCTCCACGGTACTTGAGCACCAGATGTCACTCAAATTATTTGATACCCATCTTGGTGCACAAGGTATGGAAGACATTGGTGAACTTTGAAACTATTTGGTCACTTTCTTGTTGTTATAAAAAATAGGATCACGGAGCAATAAAATAAAAAAAATGCGGAACTAAAACATAGAAGATACACAATACAATAGAGACATAGATATACGTAGTTCACCCAATGTGGGCTACATCCACCAGAGATATTTCCAGGTTCTTCCTTTTTATTATCCAGCAAAATGAAGGGATACAACCTACAACAGACCCATTGTGACTTCCTCTTCTTTCTCTCACAGTATCCTCTCCCAGGATACAATATTCACAATAATACACAACCACAATACAATTCCCTCATAAAAGAGGGCTTCCTTCTAGGGAAAAAACCCAAACATAACTTCTACTGTTAGATCTACGAACTTATAATGAATGGTCCAGATTGACTGCAAAATTACAATATTTAAATTTCAATTTATTTTACCCACATATGAATTAGGAAGATAATCAGGCCCCACAACCAACAATCTCCCACTTGGAGACTTATCATAACAACTCCACTACTATTATACATGTTAGACTATGATCCACCTTGGAACAAGAAAATTTCTCATCTTCACCTTCATGCTTGAAGGACAACTGAAACTGAGAAAGAACTTAGTTTCTCTCTGGTTACTACCTTTGTTAACATGTCTATAGGATTATGGCTAGTATGTATCTTTTCCAACTTCAAATGTGCATATTTCAATATGGATCGTATGAAATTATCCCTTAGATGTATATGCTTGGTCTTAGAATGGAAGGATGAGTTATTTGCAATATGAATGACACTCTCGTTGTCATAGTACAACCTACTATTCTCCTACTTCTTTCCCAATTCCTCCATAAACCTATGTAACCAAATCATCTCTTTACTAGATTTTGTAGCAGCAACATACTTTGCATCCATTGTTGAAAGTGAAACAACCTTTTTCATTTTCGAAATCAAACTTATTGTTGTTCCACCTATAGTAAAAACATACCCTGTGGTGCTCCTACTGCTATATTTATCACTTTACATATATGAATCAACATATCCTTGTAGAACAGTGTATGAACCTACAAAACATAATGCATGAGTAGAAGTACCTATAAAATACCTGAGAATCCACTTTACTATCGCCCAATGTTCTTTACCTGGATTGTTCATATACCTACTCAAAACTCCCACTGCATGTGCAATATCTTGTCTTGTGCAAACCAACACATACATAAAGCTGCCAAATGTTGATAACTAAGGGACCCTGAACAAGTATTTTATATCCTCCTATGTATTGGGACATAGTTTCTTAGTTAATTTGAAATGGATGTCCAAAGGTGTACAAAATAGTTTTACATTCTGCATTCTAAGCCTCTCCAACAACTTCTCTATGCACTCACCCTGAGACAATGTCTATTTGTGATTTTTTTTGTCTCTTGTTATTCTCATACCAAGTATTTTCTTTGCAGCACCCAAATCCTTCATTGCAAATGAATTAGCTAATTTATTCTTGAACACATTTATATCCTACATATTAGACCCTACAACCAGTATGTCAGCTACATACAATAGAAATATAATATAACTTCCATTTTCTAGCCTTTTAAAATAAACACAGTGATTGGAATGACATCTACTATAACCTTGTTATGTCATAAACCTATCAAAATTTAAATACCACTGCCATCGATCTTTCCTTAGGCCATACAATCTCTTCTTCAATATGAATACCAAATTCTCATTTTCTTTGACCTCATACTATTATCGGACTAATCGGTAGGTGCGGACACTAACAGATCTCCCTAGATCCACCTAGATCTAGAACAAAACAGGACAAGACATGACTCTTTCCCTTTTGACCATTGAATTAGCTAGTAGGAAGGAACAAGTAACATACCTTAATATCGCTTCCCAAGGTCTCTGTTTCTCCCGCTTTGCTCCGGTGCTCTCGTGAGGTCAAGACCAAGACAACACAAACCATCCAAAGTGAAGATAGCAAAATATATTCAACTGTCAACTTATGTGTATGATCAAGGAATTACACAATAAAGTGAGAATAACTTTATGGGAAAGGGACATGCCACTGTATCATATTAATTGAAAGTAAAGATTACAACCTGATCGCCTTGATGTTGCAAGCTTCCTTTCGATGKCTCTTGGCTCCAACACACACACTTKCTCAATCCTTGCATGAAGAAGATCAAAACCTCTTGATAGACTTGCTAGAGTCTCCAAGCTATTGTTCAAGCTAAGTCCTTCACACAATTCTTTCACCAATTCTCCAATGAATCTTGCTTAACCTTTTCCATGAGAATTCCCTCAATATATAGGAGAGAATGAGATGGTTTCTTGGATAAGAATGATCCCACAATATCAGGGAATCCAGTACAAGGATAACCATTTGAATTCCAACCCATTCTTCTAGAAKATTCCCTTCTAGAACCATCAAGAATCCACCTTTTCCCAAGMTTTAGAACGATTTCTCACCCTAGCTATTCAACACAGTGCGAGAAGTTCACACCCTGGCCTAAGGYAGCCTGCGAGAATGGGTCATTCTCGCACCCTAATATATTAACAGCCTGCGAACCTTCTTAAAAAATGAGTTTTCTGGGAAGAGATGAAAGTAACTTTTCTCAAGAGAAAGTTCTTATGAAGAGCCTGAGTACACCATCATTAATACACCATCCTGATGACCAAAATCATGGGTAACAGAATGCCTCCCAAAGTATGAGGTTGGAATCGGTGACATCCGAAATACTTTGTAAGCTACATGTGTGTGTCAGAAACCAGGAGCACACCTAATCGGAAACCTGTGAACAACCAAGCATCTGCATAATATCATATATATTAATTCTGAGGTAGGCATTCCCATACTCAGATCACAGACGGATGACAATTGTATACATGGGTCATGGCCACCAATCATACACTGTGGATCCATGCCGTCAAAATATACCATAGCCACCAAGAATACACTGTGGATCTATGCGAGAAATTTCAAATTAAGATGACATAGCCACGAGACATACACAATGGATCCATGTGTCACAAATTATGCATACTCCATTACAAACTGGACAAAGAGATGATATTCAGGGTCTTCAATCTCGTCACCCAAAAGTACGAATCTAACCATGTGATTACATGTGTCGAAGTCAAACATGGCAGAAACCACTTGATTATCGGTCATTGATGAAACCGTTAACAAGTGCGACGGAAATCACCATTGATGTCAATAACTCCCAAGGTACTCTAGTACAATCCATCGAGTGTGAATGAGTGAGTTGAAGTCGAACAACTGATGGAATCTTTCGATCAGGGGTCAATGATGTAAACCCACTGTCGAAAGAGAGGAAACCTGCCATTGAGGCATGCAAACTCCAAGGTACCAAAGAATTTCTAAGTCTTGATTCCAGATAATGAGCTGAAGTCGACGGAACAAAACTCATCACATGAGGGCCTTGATGTATCCCCCATCAATGACACGAAATGAGTAACAGATTTTGAAGGTGAAACATAGTATGATGTGAATTGGACTGGACACAGGGGAGGCCGACACAGAGAGAATGGACAACTGCAGATGGCCAACTCAATAGAGGTTTCAGATGGACTTCTCTTGAACATATGAATGACACGACCAACGATTTGGAAGCATTGACTCAAAGATGACATAGGGAATGACCTTGTAGCGAATCGACTGAGAGACAAATAGATTTCCCAAACCGGATTCAAATATAATGAATGGGGGGTGTCATGTTCAAGAGCGACACTTACTGCCAATCAATACGAAGATGATAACATATCCCTTTCCCAAATTTCCCCCCACCATTTCTGGCGAGTACCTCTTTATTTTTATGCAAGCTTGAGGAGGATAACATATGATTATTGATATAAGCTTATCCTTCGGATAAGTCCTTCGGAGTATGTTTAACAAACCCTAAAATTGAGTGGTTTGGTCCCATGACAGGTCTGTCAATGTTTCTTTAATGAGTCCAAAGATAGAAAACTTGAAGGTTTTTCATGATTATAGAGTCTGGAAAAACACTCAAAAGAGAACTCTCTCAGTTCCTTTTTCGTAAAATAGTTCGATGAGACCGAAAAAGAGATAAA
>ML781213.1:464244-479956 GCA_009831015.1 Picea engelmannii | reverse complement strand
CCTAAAAAAGAGTTCGTATGCAAAATTTACGACCTTGGGAATTTGAGGTACCAACTTACACCAACTTATGCATAGGGGCCCACATGAATTTTGGCGTTTCACCTTCTAGGTTAGGTTTTTGGATGTCTAGGGTTTTGGCATTCATGAGTAATATCAAAAAGGCCTCTGGAGCCTCATTGTAATCGATTATGTTCAGACGAATGCGCATAGAATCCACATCTCTTCTCAAAGATAACTACCACCATTCGAGCAAGTGTTTCAGTAATGAAGTTTTACAGTTTCAACCTATTTCATTATTCAATAGAAGATATTGTTCACTAGATATTTGTGTTATTATTCATATCTTTTTGTTTATTGTATTCAGTTTGTTAATCAGTTCGTTCCACTTCTAAATCTAGATCAATGGTATCAGAGAAGTCTGTCGTACATTTATTTTTCTTCGTGCATGTCCCTGAAAAGATCTGGGTACAAGAAGTTGGGACTCGAACCCATCGAGCCATTGCAATATCGGTCGCACCGAGCCCGCCAAAAACCCATGGGGTGAAAAAATAAATATGATGGAGTAGAAGATCCTATTAAAATGTTTCTCGAGGAATCCCTCACGTGACAAAGGAACAAAATGATGGATAACTTCGCACAGATCCTTCGACGGCTTCCCACAGGAGAAACATATTCATCAAGTGGCCATGCAACCCCCTTCAAGGAACATGTAAATTTTGATATTCCATTATTTGAAGGACTAATAGATGCGAATGTTGTAGATAAATGGTTGAATCTTCTCGAAGGGTATATTTCGGTCCACAATTTTTCCTATAGGGAAAATATCACGTTTGCACTCCTCAAGTCCATTCCCCATGTTAAAGTCTGGTGGGATACTTACTCCGAGCAAAGGGTCATAGAGGAATCTGCATTGTTTTTGGTGGCCCCTACATGGGATTCATTCTGGGATGTTATCAAAGAATATTAATACCTTGTTGGAATTTATGAGGACCAATACACCAGATGGACCACCCTACGTCAAGAAAGGGACCAAATAGTACCAGATTTCACCAATATTTTCCATACCCTATGCACCTAATTAGGTATCAAATACTCTAAGCGTCATCTGGTGCTCAAATACCACAATTGTTTGCATAGATACATTCAAATAGAAATGGTGTTTTTGGACATTTCCTCATTAGGCACAACTTATAGATTCACGTTCAAGATCGAACATAAATTTAAGCAGAAAAGGAGAGAGTTTGGATATGCAAACTCCTCACAGTTGAAGCAGGGCAAAGAAGTCCCCAACCCACACAACAAGGGACCAAGTCAAGATGATCTCCCTTAGGAAAACCATTCCAAGACACAACACAATAAAGGAAATGAGAAGACAAAGAAGGACATAAGGAAATGGTGTGAGTACCATAAAATCCCTTGGAACAACACTGAATAATGTCTCTCCAAGCAGTTGCTCATGGCCGAACTGAAGGCTTCCAAGTTAGAGGTTGTTTCTGATTCTGAATCAAATCCTAAAGGAGGGAAATGAATTATCGATGTTGAACCCAGTGCCACTGTCGCTACCACCAAAGTCCAACCAAGAGAACCAGAAGAATCATAGGAAGGAGAACACTTCTTTCACTCATGATGTGGGTAAAGGGGGCTCCACCTCATTTCATTATCGATAGCGAGAGTCAGAAGAACATGATTTCAACATAGATCAAGTGGTTGGACCTTCTAATGACACCGCACCCGCAACCCTACACCATCGGCTAGCTTTTCCAAGGAAGAGATCTCCATGTCAACCAACAATGTCATCTGCCTATGACATCGAGCCTTTCAAAGATGAGGTACTGTGTGATATTTATCCCCTTGAAGTTTGTGATGTTATTTTAGGACAACCATATTTGTGGAAGTGTCATGTTGTGTATGAGTCTAGACCTTGTAGTTTTATTATTACATTGGGTATACAATTGTACATGATACCAGAGCTAAAACTGCCTACTGCTATTTCTTTAATCTCTACTAAGAAATGCAGTAAGGTCATCTCACAAACTGAGAATTTTTTCTTCTTTGTGATCTGTGCTCATAGTAAGTAGAAGGTTTCCACCACATCTATGGCCTCTACACAGAGCCTCTCTTTGCAGCAGGAGCAAGTGGATAGGATTGTGGAAGAATACAGATACATCTTCACCTCTACTATAGGGATACTAACACACTGCCACGTCAAGCATCCAATTGATCTGACCCTTGATGCACCACTACCTAATGGACAAGTATATCATCAATTGCTCATGGAAAATGATGAAATCAAGTGACAGATCCAAGAGATGCTTCAAGAGGGGCACATCAAGCCCATCTCATCCCCTTGTAGAAGCATGATTTACTGGTGCAGAATAAGGATGGGACGTGGAGACTCTGCATTGATTATAGAGCCTTAAACAAAATCACAGTCGGGAACCGATACCCCATTCCCAAGATTGATGATATTCTTGACCAACTTAAGGGGGCAACATTATTCATCAAGATTGACCTAAATTATGGACACCACCAGGTTCCCATTGAACTAACTGATGTATGGAAGACAACCTTCAAATCTAAAGAAGGTCTCTTTGAATGGATAGTCATGCCCTTTGTATTAACAAACGCACCAACCACTTTCATGAGGTTGATGGATGATATATTGAGAACCTTCACCAACTCCTTTGTGGTGGTATATTTGGATGAAATCCTCATCTTCAATAGAACATGGGAGGAGCGCATGCAACATATTCAACAGGTTTTGAGCACTCTACAACAACACAAGATATATGCCAACTTCGAAAAATGCTCTTTTGGCATGAACAAGGTCCAATACTTGGGATACATAGTTTATGAGCATGGGGTACATGTTGATCTATCTAAGATCCAATTCATTCGTGACTGTCCAACCCTGACCACACTGACCAAGATTCAGAGCTTCTTAGGACTAGCCAAATCCTATCGATGATTCACATTGGGATTCTCCCACATTGCATGGGCCCTCAGCCAGGTGAACAAGGGCGGTGGTAGGGCCAAGTTCATGTGGGGAAAGGAGAAACAACGAGCATTCAATGATCTGAAGCATCGCTAGTGATCATCTCCAATACTCTCCTTTCCTGATCTGCAAAAATTGTTTGAGATTGAGACTGATGCATCTTACTATGTTGTGGGTACAGTTCTCACTCAACACGGGCATCCGGTGGAATACCATAGTGAGAAACTCTCTGATACTGTCCGAAAATACCCAACCTATGACAAGGAAATGTATTCCATTGTACAAGGTTGACATCAATGGAAACATCACATTCTGGGAAAAGAGACGATCATACACAATAATCACAAGCCTATATAGTTCATACATACACAGGGGAAATTTTAGAATGAGCGCCATCATAAGTGGTCCAACTACTTGCAACAGTTCCATCTCAACATAAAGTATAATATATATGTCTCCAATCATGTCGTCAACTGCCTCAGCTGGCCTCCTGTGGCTTCACTCACCACTGTGCTCCATTCTTGTGGACATGAAGCATTTCAGTGGCCCCAACTTTATCAGCAAGATCCATACTTCGCCACCACCTATCAACTCTTGGGTACAAGAGCAACTGTCACTGGATTTCACATTCAGGACGAAATCTTATGCCACCTGGGCCATCTCTGTGTTCCTACAAGTGAGCGTGAACAGATTATTTGGGAAGCCCACTATAGTCAGGTGGCAGGACATTTTGGCATGGATAAATCAGTGGTCGTTCTTCAGAAACATTTTTATTGTCCAAAACTTTGACAAGACGTCAACAAGTATATCAGATCTTGCACTTCCTGTGCCATTTCCAAGGTAGCCATCAAGAAGCAAGGCTTATACACCCCTCTTCCTATTCTCGAGTAGCCTTGGGAATCCATCTCAATGGATTACATGTCTAGATTGTTGTCCACCAAGCAAGGAAATGATTGTGTGTTTTTGGTCGTTGATTGGTTTTTGAAGATGGCCATCCTCACAAACTATAAGAAGAATATCACAACTGCAGATACTGCCAAGATATTCTTCGAATGAGTCTAGTTCCACTTTGGGATACCACATACCATCATCTTTGACTGAGACAACAGGTTCCTCAACACATTTTGGTTGAGTCTCTGGTCTCTGTTGGAAACCAAGATCACACAATCCACTGCTTTCCACCCCCAAACCGACGACCAAACAAAGGTCACCAATCAGATGATTGTTCACATCCTGCACATGTACAATTCTAAGCATCCACATACATGGGACGAGAGTCTCCCCTATGTTCAAAACAGTTACAACATGGCTCTCCATAGCTCCATCGACCATAGCCCATTTCAGGTGGGTCTGGGATTCCAACCCTTGGGACCCATTGATTTTCACTTCCTCTTGCCAACACACATACAGACTCTTCCCATGATCAGCCTGTGATCGACAAAGCCACTAGATTAATTGAGTGGATTCAACAGATCCGCCAACAAGTCTAGGAGATTTTGAAGAAATACAATGCTAAGTACAAGCAACACCATGATCAAGAGAGGGTACCATACCAGCTTCAGGTTGGTGACAAAATATGGTTACATTTGCAAAGGATCATCTCATAGGGCCCCATCGAAATCTTCTCCCACTTTGCTATGGGCCTTACATTATCACCAAGGCCATGGGTAGCAAGAATTTTGAGCTCAACACTTGATCTAAAAATGAAGAAGACTTGAAAAACTTGAAAACTTATTGCAAGTGAATGTTATGTGTTTAAAGAAAAAGGATCAGTTTGCAACACATAAATTAGAGGATTAATTATGCAAATTACAAATAGACAGAAGCATAATCATTGAACATAAACACATATGCACAGCAATTGATAAAGGAGTTCACCCCTCTCTTGGGCTACATCTTTTGGTCCAGCTTCCAATGGATCATTATTATTAATTTCTCAAAATTGCTCAAAAATATGTCTTACAATGCTCAAACTGACAAACCGACTGCTCCAATGGCTTCAGAACGTCCCAAAACCCCTGTCTGGGCTCTTTCGGCACCTCAATCGGTCGAAAAATGAAGAAGTTAGGCCTCTTGGAAGTCTCCCTCTTCAAGCTTGTTGTCTCTGGTTCTACAATTCACACCCTTCTTGAATGAACTTGGCTCACACGCTCATTTAAGCGCAAAAACCCAGCATCGGGCGCAACCGTGCCAGTGGTTCAAACCGTAGAACAGTTAAGGGCACGCCATCCCCTAACTTCCTCGACACCTGGGCGTATGGCGCATATGACCGTAGGTTTTGCAAATAGGTGGTTAGTTGGTTACACAACCGTGTAACCCCCCTCCGCTCCAGGTCACGGGCATATGTCATAAGGTATACGACCATAGGCCATGTTTCAAACTCCGCACGCAAATATTACAACCACACGCACCATATATACGGTGGTCACATGCAATGATACAATGCGACCGCGGGTCGGGGCTAAGCCCCGGCCCGCCCCCCTTTCCGTTTAACACAACACTCAAATTTAAATAAAATTGCGTTGACATAGATGACAAGGAACAATGGTCAGAATGTTGGTTAGCAGAGGTTCGTTGGAATGTTGCACAGTGGGGGAGGTCCGGGGGTCGAACCCCGCGGACTCCCCATACCATTTTATATATAACCATGTAAACCAGTCAACGAGTGACACGTGGCACCAATGGATTGGGCCACGTGTCCTCACATCATTGGCCACCAATGACACGTTTCATCTCTCGATTCGACAACCATCAACCAATGAATGCGTGCCATGTCATCATCGTACAGTCTGTACGGCCTTGCCACATCGGACCATACGGATTGTACGGACAGGTATAGTCAACATCCAAATTTTTTGCTTGTTTGCCTTGACGAAAAGATCGCGATATATTCTCCATACAGACTCCGTTTGAGAAAGTAAATATACCGCCGGAATCAGGAAGATGAGACGGACGCAATGGCATTGTTTTCATCGCATTCCCGACACTTTGAATTTTGAGCAAAATTTGATCCCCTGATCAACACTCCACCCTTCCTTGGCTTGCATCCAGTGTTCAATGTGTACCTCCTTTGACCATATTTTCCACCATTATTGGACACCTCAGATATCGCAGAAAAACTGACACCAATAGAGCTCAACATTGACTACATGGAAAAATCTTCCACTGTTCACATAGTGGACACACAGGTCAAGGGAACTCGCCAACAAAGGATACAACTTTATTGAGTTGTCAAGGCAGGGAAACTCATACAACAAGGCAAGTGGCTCACCCGGGGCCAAATCCAGCAGAAGTTTCATCAACTTATGGGGGAACTCAACGCAATGGATATCATTGCTTCCTAAGGAGGGAGGATTGATCGAGGTGGATACTGTTGGCCACCCACCTATTCCAATTGGCTCCTCTTGTCTATTTTTATTCAACACATTCTTTTGTACTTCTTATAATTGTGGGTTCTACACTTCTGGGGATGTTTGAAGCCCCACACATCCTCCAGGTGGATACTAGTGGTCTCTCTCCTAATCTAACTAGTTTATTTTGTATGCTTTCATGTGATCACATCTTGTTGCACTTCCAGGGCCGTTTTGGGGCACTAAATGTTTTTTTTTTTGGATCGCCACTTTCAAACTAAAGATAGAGTTAGAGTTTTATGAAAACATGTGTAGTTATCTGAAATACCTTTCCAATGGGCTATCACACATCGAAAACGGAGGTCGTATGCAAAAGTTATGACCCTAAGAAGTTGAGGTACCAACTTACACCAACTTACCCATAGGGGCCCACATGGATTTTGGCATTTCACCTTCTAGTGTTAGTTTTTTGGATGTATAGGGTTTTTGCATTCATGAGTAATATAAAAAATGTGTATGGAGCTTCATTGTAATCGATTATGCTCAGACAGATGCACGTAGCAGCCACATCTCTTCTCAGAGATAGCTACCACCATTCGAGAAAGGGTTTTAGTTCTGCAGTTTTACAGTTTCAGCCTATTTCATTATTAAATATAAGATATTGTTCACTGGACATCTATGTTATTCTTCATATCTCTATGTTTATTGTATTCAGTCTGTTAATTAGTTTGTTCCGATCCTAAATCTGGATCAATTACTTACAACCATGACCAAGCCATTCCAACTTTTTGGAAATGAACATAGGATTAGAAGAGCCCCGACCTCATAATCAAAGTCTAATTTTATAGAACTTAGCTTATTAGTAATCATTCTGAATTCATTTAAATGATCTGCAATAGACCCACCTTATGACATCTTCATATTAAATAATCGCTTCATTAGAAATACCTTATTGAACGTTGAGGGTTTTTCATAAATTTTAGCCAATGCATCTATCAACTCCTTCATTGTCTTTTATTTGAAATATTGAAATCCATTGATGTTTACAGGCTCAATCGTATCGTTCCTAGTGCCTTACTATCAAGAACCTCATATTCTTCATCCTTCATGGATATCAAATTATTTGTTGTTCCGACCAATGGTATCAATAGATCCTTATGATATAAATAATATTCCATCTACATCATCCATAACTAGTAGTTTTGGCCATTAAATTTATCAACCCTAAACTTTGCATCTTCCTCCATTGCTCCCACTCGAACTAGGAACCCTCTTTTCCTATGAATTACCTTTCGCTCTGAAACTAGTTGTTAGAAAAAATAGGATCGTGGATCAATAAAATAAAAAAAATGCGGAAATAAAACACAAAAGATGCATAATACAATAGAGACACATATATATGTGGTTCACCTACTGTGGGATACATCCACCATATAAATTTCCAGGTCCTTCCTTATTATTATCCAGGAAAATGAAGGGATACAACATACAACACATCCACTGTAAATTATTCTTGTTTATCTCATAGCATCCTCTCTCATAATACAATATTCACAGTAATACATAGTTTCAATACAATTCCCTCATAAAAGAGGGTTTCCTTCTATGTAAAAAACCCTAACATAACTTCTACCATCCGATCTGTGACCTTATAATGAACAGTCCATATTGACTATGAAATTACAATATTTGAATTACAATTTATTTTACCTACATATGAATTAGGAAGATAATCAGGCTCCATAACCAACACCTATCACCTTTATGTCCATCTTGTATATAATTTGTCATAACTTCCAACATGGTTGTATTTTTCTTTAATACCATCTTTGAAAGAACCCCAAGTGGGTGCGACTACAAATAATGTAGATTCATTTGTTTCCTTTTTCTCACAAAAATTCTCCTATCAATATTTGAAATGGGGGATGACCTTAAGGAGAAACAATTTAATCTTCATCCACATCTATTTGACCTTCAAATATAGGAATATCAAAATTGATATGTACCCTGAAGGGGGTTGCGCCTCCTCTCGAGGAATATGCATTTCTTGTTGGCATTCATTGAAGGATTTGTGCAAAATTATCCATCATTTCATTCCTCTCTCACATGAGTGCTTCCTTGAGAAATAGTTTAAAGGGATCTCCTACCCCATCATCTCTCTTTTCTTCCGCCATGTGCGGTCATCAAGTTCAGTGAGGCCGATATTGCAAAGGCTCAACTGGTTCGAGACCCAACTGCTTATACCCTAACCTCATTGGGGACGTGCACAAAGAAAAAAATGAAGAGCATACCATTCTCATACGACTGATCCAGATTTATGAGAAGAAATAAATAAAATATGGACATATAACATTAATAGAGACATATAGAGAACAATAACAAAGATACAATGAAACTTAAATTCTATTCAATAAAGAAATATGTTGAAATTGTAAAATGAAGAATGAAAAAATCTTCCTTGAATGGTGGTAGATAATCTCTGAGAATAGATGTGGTGACTACGTGCATTCACATGATCACATTACAATCAGGCTTCCAAGCCTTTTTATCATCAAGAAGTAGTTAGAAAAACCTAGACATCCAAAAACCTAACCCTAGGAGATGAAGTGTTCAAATTCATGTGGGCCCCGATGGGGTAAGTTGGTACATCAACTTCCAAGGATCGTAAGTTTTCCATACAATATCCATTTTAGGTGAACAATAGCCCATTGGAAAGGTATATCCGAGGAATACACATTTTGATGTCCCACTTTGAATTCGCCTACAATGTAACTGTGGAGAGCCAAAAAAATGTTGTTTAGGGCATCAAAACAACCATGGAAGTTTAAAAGCTAGAAAACAACTACCAAGATGAAAATTGCATGTGAGCCAGTTGGAAGAGGTGGGTGGCCACTGATATCCGCTTGGATCATGATTTAGTACTACTACTATGCCCTTTCATTCATTCAATATCCCGCCGCAAAATATCCCTAATCCCAAGCTATATAAATATGCAGAGGAGATACCTCATTCAACCCATGATCCCCCTCAATACCCCATGGATACTCATGAAGAAACCAATTCTTCACATAGCATGAGTTCCATCCGGGAGTGGGTTGAGCCACTCATCCAAGACGCTCATAATTTTTGTGAAATCTTGAAATTGTGTCTATAACAAATAGGGGTTATTTATTTACTTCCTCGTGATGTGAAAGAACAACTTCCTAGTAGCTTCCAAGAAACCTCTACAGGTCTCGAAGATGCCTCTACTCCTATATTCTATGAGAGGTCAATTACAAGTGTTCAACCACTTAAATTGAGACTCCCAGTAGATCAGGTCATCAACAATGAATATTTTGTGGCCTTGTTCACACCATAGTTGCTCAACATCATATGCACCTCAACTTCCTATATTGAGCAGTGAATTATGTCCGCAGAGTAGGCCAATCAAGATCTCACTCAGGAGACACACTATTTACGTTAGGAGTTAGTTGAAGTGTCTGAGGACATATATCAAGAACACAATATCCATGAGTAGGCTCAATCACCACTCGAATCAATGCCCAAAAAATTAATCAAAGCTTGTCCTAAATTCTTGTAGGGTTCCCCTCAACTATTGGATGTCATTACTTCTGATGCACCAGTGCAACATGTGGATATGATTGTAGATGCATGTTCATAGTTAGTCGAGTGAATATACCACCTACAACAATAGATGGATGCAATTTCGATGAAAGAGAAAGAGAAACCAAATGCTATGTAGTAGAAGACTACACAAGAAGTTGTGGAAGAGAATATCATTTGATCCTCCCTCCATGACCAGACAAAAGAATCCAACAAGAGTTTCACTATAGTCAATGATTGGGTCAGTCTAATATAAAGATAGGTTAATATGGTGGAATAATTGAGAATCCATATTGAGTCAATGAACGTAGAGGCACATGTCATCACCAATCTAATTGTGCAGTAGGTCAAGTTCCTTGAAATCCAAGAGGTTGATGAAAATCTTGATGCGATGTTTGAAGCTGTCCAAACTACCAAGAAAGAAATCAAGGAATTCAAACCTGTAGTTCAAGCTTCATATGTACAAATGCATTAACTAGATTATGTTGTAGACACAGAGTGTCAATCTCTTCTCACCACTAAGCCTGATGTTATAAAAACAGGATCGTGGAGCAATAAAATAAAAAAACAAAATGTGGAAATAAAACAAAGAAGACACACAATACAATAGAGACATAGATATATTTGGTTCACCCAGTGTGGGCTATGTCCATAAGAGAAATTTCCAGGTCCTTCCTTTTTATTATCCAACAAATGAAGGGATACAACCTACAACACACCCACTCTAACTTCCTCTTCTTTCGCTCACAATATCCTCTCTTAGAATACAATATTCGCAATGATGCATAGCCGCAATACATTTCCCTCATAAAATAGGGTTTCCTTCTAGGGAAAAAAACCCTAACATAAATTCTACTGTTAGATCTGCGACCTTATAATGAACGATCGATATTTACTATGAAATTACAATATACATTTACAAGGCAATTTTTCTCCACCCCTGTCAGGGCCCCCCTTGCCCCTGGACCCCGTGTGGAGGGGTTTACATTATTCCAGTGTGTATAGTATTCATGGGGTATAAACATGGCTGAAAACAAAGACCTATGAAACAGGAAGATAATTGGGCTCCACAACCAACAATCTCCCACTTGGAGACTGATCACAACAACTCCACTATTGGTGTACCTGCTGGACTATACTCCACATTAGACCTGGAAATTTTCTCATCTACACCTTCATTCTTGAAGACCAACGGAAACTGAGCATGAACTCATTTTATCCCTAGTTACTCCCTTTGTTAACATGTTTACAAGATTATGGCTAGTGTGTATCTTTTCCAACTTCAAATGTCCATCTTCCAAGATGGATTGTATGAAATGGTACCTAAGATGTATATTCTTAGTCTTCGAATGGAAAGATGAGTTATTTGCAACATGAATGTCACTCTCGTTGTTACAATACAACCTTCTATTCTCTTGCTTCTTTCCCAATTCCTCCATAAACCTCTGTAACCAAATCATCTCTTTACTAACCTATGTAGCAACAACATATATGCCTATGTTGTTGAAAGTGCAACAACCTTTCACAGTTTCGAAATCCAACTTATTTTTGTTCCACCTATAGTAAAAACGTACCATGTGGTGCTCCTCTTGCTATTGTTATCACCTTCCATATATGAATCAACATATCCATGTAGAACAATGTATGAACCTCAAAAACATAATGCATGAGTAGAAATACCTTTCAAATACTTGAGAATCCACTTTATTGCCTCCCAATGTTCTTTACATGGATTTTTCATATACCTACTCACAACTCCCACTGCATGTGCAATATTTGTTCTTGTACAAACCATCACATACATCAAGCTGCCAACTGCTGATGAATAAGAGACCCTGGACATGTATTCTATCTCCTAATATGTCTTGGGACACATTTCTTTGATTAAATTGAAATGGTTGGCCAAAGGTGTACTAACTGGTTTTTCATTCTGCATTCTAAACCTCTCCAACACCTTCTCTATGTACTCACCCTGAGACAATGTCAAATTGTGATTTTTTCTATCTCTTGTTATTCTTATAGCAAGGATTTTCTTTGTAGCACCCAAATCCTTCATCGCAAATGAATTAGCTAATTTCTTCTTGAGCACATTTATATCCTGCGTATTAGACCCTACAATAATCATTCCATCTATATACAATAGCAAGATAATATAGGTTCCATTTTCTATATTTTTAAAATAATCACAGTGATCAGAATGACATCTACTATAACCTTGTTCTGTCATAAACTTGTCAAAATTCAAATACCACTTCCTTGGAGCTTGCTTTAGGCCATACAATCTCTTCTTCAACATGCATACCAAAGTTTCCTTCCCTTTGACCTCAGTCCCTTGTGTATGTTGCATATAAATCTCTTTCTCCAAATCCCCATGGAGAAAAGCTATTTTTACATCTAACTATTCAAGTTGGAAATCTTCTATTGTCACAAGACTTAAAATAGTCCTGATTGAAATCATTTTAACAACAAGAGAAAATGTTTCATCAAAATATATACCTTTATTTTGTGCAAACCCATTTACAACACGTCTAGCCTTGTACATCATTTTACCAGGGAATCCATTTCCTCTTTCATGCCTTGCTCCAACTTATTTTTAGTTTCTACCTGCATTGCCTCTTCATAACATTCTGGTTCACCAAAATTAGTCAACAATAAATAATACAATGAAGGAGAGTATCATTCAGAGGGTCTACTTAACCTATTAAATATTATAACAACACTTGCAGGAGTTTGCGGTACCTTTCGTTCCTGTTGTTGTACATTTTGATTTTTTGGTATCTTTGGAATTTCTTTTTCAGTGATCTCATCAAGCACTTTATATTTTGGTTTTTATTTTTCTTGTTTCTTTCCCTACAACTGATCTTTGTACATGATGTTCGAAGTGAATATGACATTTCTACTCCTAATGATTTTGTTATTTTCATAATCCCATAAGTGATAACCAAAATCATTAACATTGTATTCAATAAAGGTACACTTCTTGGATTTTTCCTCAAGCTTTGTTCTATTTTCTTTATCAATATTGACAAATGCTTCACAACCAAAAGTCTTCAAAAAAGAATAGTTTACCTTTTTATTTGTTCATGCCTCCTCTAGAATTCCACCATCCAAATAGCTTGAAGTTCCTTTGTTTAATAAGTAAATGAAAGTATCTACATCATATGCCTAGAATTGTAAGGGAAAACCAACATGCAATCTCATACTCCTTGCGCGCTCCATGATTGTCATGTTCATACTTTCTGACACACCATTTTCTTATGGTGTTCCTGAAAATGTCTTCTCTCTACGAATCCCATGGTATGAAAAATAATCATCAAACTCCTTTCTTCAATAGTCACATCCATTGTCTTATCTAAGACACTTCAAAATTTTTCCTAACTCATCCTCAACCAAATATTTCCATTTCTTAAAAGTATCAAAAACATCAGTTTTTTGTCGAATGCAATAAACCTTAGTTTTTCTAGTTGCATCATCAATAAAAATAAAAAAATAACGAGATCCACCAAGAGATGATACCTGAGTTTTTCCCCATACATATATATGCACAATAACTAACCTTTCACTATTCTTTTCTTTTCAAATTCTTAGAAATCTGAATCTCTTCTATTTTCCATAAACCCAATGCTCACATAAATCCAAATCAATTTGTTTAAGATCTGGATTTTTTTTTATTTTGTGAAGTATTTGCATCCCCTTCTCACTCATGTGTCTAACCCTATGATTCCACAGTGTTGTATAAACTTTTGTAGAAGCTAAATACATAGAATATTCTATTACCAACACATAAATATAATGTACCTACCTTCTCTCCTTTTGCTATCACCAATGATCCTTTGGTGACATTCCACACCTTATCTGTAAATATGGATATAAAACCTTCACTTGCCAACTGCCTTGCTGAAATTATATTTTTCCTTAGATCTGGAACATGTCTTACCTCTTTCAACAACCACTGGTTTCCATTCCTTTGCTTTATTTTTACTTTTCCCATTACAACAATTTTGCACAGTGCATCATCACCCAAATGAACCTATCCAAAATCACCTTGAAAATAATCTAGAAAATGTTTCCTATGGGATGTGGCATGAAATGAATCCCCTGAATCTTCTTCCCAAGACTCAGAAATACTATCTATAGAAAGAATCAAAGCATATTGTAACACATCACCTGTTACATTTGCTTTCTGATTTTTCTAATGTTGTCCATATCTTTGTTTCTTTGAATCTCTGAAGTCTTTCTTCAGATGTCCTTTCTTCCCACAATTCCAACACTCTATATTTCCCAGTCCGGATTTGGATCTGCCCTTCCTAGAATTCCCATGGCTCCCTAACCTCTTTCCTATATCCTTTTGTCTTCCCCTATTCTCCATGTTTAACGCATTACCTGATGTCTCACCTGTGATTTTCCATCGCATTTCCTCGCTAAGGATAACACCATCAACATCATCAAATTTTAAAGTGTTTGAACCATAGACAAAGTTACTTACAACCATGACCAAGCTGTTCCAACTTTCTTGCAATCAACACAATATTAGAAGATCCTTGATCTCATCATCAAAGTCCACTTTTACAGAATTGACTTGATTAGTAACCGTATTAAATTCATTTAAATTATCTGCAACAGACCCACCTTATGACATCTTCATATTAAATAATCTCTTCATTAGAAATACCTTATTGGGAAGAAAGGGTTTTTCATACAATTTATCCAATGTGTCCATCATATCCTTTGTTGTATTTTCTTTCGAAATATTGAAATCCATCGACTCTGTCAGGTTCAACTGTATCATTCCTAGTGTATTTTTGTCAAGAACCTCCCATTCATCGTCCTTCATGGACGTCGAATTCTTTTCTATTCCACCCAATGGTAGGAATAGATCCTTCTGATATAAATAATATTCCATCCGCATATTCCATAACTCATAGTTTTGGCCATCAAATTTTTCAACCCTAAACTTTCCATCTTCCACCATTGCTCCCACTTGAACCAGGAAACCTCTTTTCTTGTGAGTTACCTTTCTCTCTGAAACTAGTTGTTAGAAAAACAGGATTGCAGAGCAATAAAATAAAATAAAATGTGGAAATAAAACAAAGAATATACACAATACAATATAGATAAATATATATGTGGTTCACCTAGTGTGGGCTATGTCCACCAGAGAAATTGTCAGGTCCTTCCTTTTTATTATCCAACAAATGAAGGGATACAACCTACAACACACTCACTGTAAATTCCTCTTATTTCTCTCATAATCTCCTCTCTCAAAATACAATATTCACAATGATGTATAGCCACAATACATTTCCATCATAAAAGAGGGTTGCCTTATAGGGAAAAAACCCTAACATAATTTATACCGACAGATTTGCGAACTTATAATGAATGGTCTAGATTTACTATGAAATTACAATATATATTTACAAGGAATTTTTTCCTTCTGGGTATTTCCTCCCCAACCCCATCGGGGAACACTATCCCCCAAACCCCTACTTTCCCCCAGACCATACAGGGGGTGCAAGCCCCCCCCTACAACCCCCCCATGTGGAGGGGTGTATAGTATTCTAGGGTGTACAGTCTTCATGGGGTATAAACATGGTAGAAAACAAATACCTATGAAATAGGAAGATAATCATTCTCAACAGCTAACACCTGAGGCACCAGACATTGCTACGATGAAATAATTTGTTGCGGGAGCCTTTAGTTTGGTACGAAAGTGGCTGGATACCATGGAGAACTATGAAAAATTCTGCCAGCAAGCCCTTGA
>ML781213.1:432475-450523 GCA_009831015.1 Picea engelmannii | reverse complement strand
ATGTTGTTATTTATGTTTTTTTTAATCATGTTACATGTGCAGGTCTGATATCTTTAGATTAAATGATCTGTGATGTGTAGGAGGTTTATATTATAAATATCATCTATCATTTGATTCTCAAAATAAAAATGTTGTGATTATATATTCGATTTAAATAATGAGATTTATCTTTGAATTTTAAATTGAATGATAAAATGCATAGATTGCTTCCAGATTTATCTTGTTGTAATCATGTATAATTATGAGATCACAGGTTTATGTTTTTGTTTCCTTTTCTGTCATTAAAACCTAAGCTGCCAATACCTGTTCTGAATTTATTTAGAACAGTCATAAGCTTCATTGCAGATTTCTCTCTTGGACATGCCAGTTGGATGTTCACCACTCATGCAGATGCTTGGATACACCTCACTAATTCATCGACAGGATAACTTCGGTGTATTTTTTTGTCATTTACATATCATTGAAACTAGAATGTATGGTTCAACTTTGACTATCCACATGTTCATGTTTCATTAAAAAAAATTGCAAGATTCTTTAAATTTATAAAAGAAAAACAATAAAAAAATTATGTGCTTTCTTTATCTACTTCCTAGAAGCAATCATTTTTCACATCGATTTTTGTAAGTTTCGATTAAAACTTGCATCTTGTAAATCATGTAAATAAATTAGACTTGTATATCTTCTGCTTAAATACAACTACTATAGTTACATTAGAACATCTGTACATATATATATATATAGTGTTTAGTAATTAGTTAGTCATTTCTCTCTTTTATTCATTTCTTTTAGGATTCTTAGATTGGCTAACAGAGCCATTAAACCTGTCAGAACGAGTTACACCAAACGACTTGGGTTATTTAGACAACCCCGGACCAGACTCACTCTTCCAGTTGATGGACGGTCAATTTCGCCCGTCAACAGATCCATCAGACATATTGGGAAGAAAAACTTGCAGAGGCCTTGTGGGAATACAGAACTACATGGAGAAATACTATCGGTTTCACCCCATATGATCTAGTATATGGGAAACAAGTACTTATCCCCATACAATTTCAGATAAATACCTTCAAGATAGCAGTAAAAATAGGTTCAAATATGTTTGAATCTCAACAATAGATAATTTCACAATTGAATGAGCTAGATGAGATATGTTAGGATGCCTTGCAGAAGTCCACCCTTGTACAAAAACAATGGGAAAAATGGCATGACAAGTTTACAAAAAAGAAGAAGTTTAAATCTGGTTATTGAGCTTTAATTTTTTACTCAAGATTCAAATATTTCAACTCACTAGCTCCATCCTTATGAAGTTGAAACAATTTTTTACAATGATAGTGTGAGGATAAAAATAATTGATGATATAGGTGTTTCATTTGTGCTCAATGGAAACAAATTGAAATTCTACAACAAGCATGTGTCCCGAGATGAATTCATTTCTACTTTACTTTACTTCAGCAAGTCGAGATGGAAGTTGCGAGTGAGAGGGGTAACTCTCTCTCTCTCTCTCTCTCTCTCTCTCTCTCTCTCTCTCTCTNNTATATATATATATATATATATATATATATATATATATATATATATATATAGAAAGTAAAGAGAAAAATAAGTCTTGGTTGTGAAAACTAGACTCTTAGTGCAACTGAACATGAACTATGTTTGAAAACTAGGAAACTGGTTGACATAGTTCACATTAAATAGAGTGTTCAATTTCCTCCAAATTATAAGAATACTCGAGTTTGTACACTTTTCCTGTAATTTATTCCAGAGATCAGTTATTTCAATAAATCTAATCACATTTATCAATTATTAGTGCCAGTAGTAGGTTTTAATTTTTTCAGTAGCAACAACAAGCATTTTCTTTATTTAGTAGCAGTATAATATTCTTGATTCAGTATAGAAAATAAGTCTTCCTATTTTTTGTAATAAAGGATTATTTCCAATATTTAAGAATTATTTCATGTAATCAAAGAAATATTCCAATAATGAAGACTTATTTCAAAAATGAAAACCAATTTAGCAGTATTCAGAGCATTCAAGATGAACTATGTTACAAACTTAGCATTGCACTCACTCCATGGTTAAGAATCTTTAAAGTGTCATCTTCAAAATCCAACAATCCATCTCAGAAATAAAGGTTTGGTATATATGAGGTATTTGGTATTTTGATATATGTTTACTTGTCAAAATCATGGAAATCCTAAGAAGATAACTTATTTATGCTATTTCCATTAACTTTGAATTCATTCCAATGTTCTTTTAAAATTAAATTACTCATTAATATTTTTTTTGTGACTAGTGGAATCAACAACTAGTCGGGCACATACTCGCGTGACACAGGGTCGTGTTATCCAACTACTACCACTATAACCTCTAGGAATGCCAATGCAACCCCTCATGTGACAGACAAGGTAAAAAGATGGTTTTGAATTGGTGACTTCACATAATTAAGTGCCTTAATAGTACACTCCATCACTGACTGTTCTACACCCAAGGGAGGAATTATTCATTATTATGAATAATTATTACTCAATCCATTTAACCTATCATTTTATAACTCATTCATTTACTATAATCTATCCTCATAAATACTTAGCCTAAACCATTCACCGGTTACTATTTTCTATGAATATACACTATTAAACCATAACAAATTATCCTAATGATTGATACATACCATACACTCTCATGTGACTTACCTCTACCTATAATAATTTGATTAAACTCTCATATAAAATGAATAATTTTTATATATCTTATTATCATTATTCGACTTCCAACCCGTGTTAATATATCACAACCCAACACCACCACTATTTTAAATCAATTTCATTCAGATGTTAGACAATTCCCCCATTTCCGTCTAAATTCCTATAGAAGTGTCAAGTTGTTGCTTGAAATATTCTTGTGCAGTGTGGTAGAGATATGGTGGTTCCAATTGTTATCATATACGAGCCTCAAGGAACTAGATTACTGGAAAATTACCATGAATGTAGAATAATTTTCCATTAAGTAGGATTCTTGCAATTATTTGAATGCTTCCAGGGTCACAATGGTAGTGTAGCCAGGGCGTTTGCTAAAACTTTCAATGTTGAAACTGATAAATTAGGGGACATCGTGATTTCTTTCATGGAGGAATTGATGGAACTAGTGACATGGTTGGAGACAAAAGGAGAACGTTGGTTTAAAACCAAAAATTAAAGGGAAAGAAGTGGACCCCATTCTTGAATAAGTCAAGAAATAATCTCATTTGGAGCAAGGGTTTGTCACGTACCTGGTTAGTCAACCCATGGAGAGACATTACATTTTTATTGCAGAAGTTATTAACTTGTGAGGGGAGGTATAGTGTAATTTTCCTTTACAACATTCATCTGTTACAACATGTAAAGGAGAAAAATAAAAATAGTAATACACCTTTCTTTCTTTTAAAGAGTCTCACAAGAATGCTTGCATATGTACAAAAAAACCCTCAAAACATAGGCACATGGATCTATCATCGTGACCTAATTAATTTAATTGTTGTAAAGAAAATAAGAAAATTGAATCAGAGTCGGGATAGCTTTCTGGAAACAAATGGTTTTCAAGAAGGAATAACAATAATAGAAAACCTTGAAATTACTGGAAAAACTGAAATGCTTATTACTAGAAATTCAGAGGGTTTACACAACAGTGAAAGAATGTCACATGATAAGGGTTCCAACTAACTTGTATAAATTATATCTTTAAAATTACAAAGAAAGCATAAAGGATCAAGTTCTAAATTCATTCCATCAATTCCATGCGGGATCACCAAGGGTATGACTAGGAAATTTCAAGAAACTCAAGAATAATTTCCACCAAGGCCAGTAGAACAAATAGACAAAAATTCATTATTTCAAGGATTACCTGAGAAAACCAAAAAAATAAGTTCAACCCTACATTATACATTCACTAAAGAGGTATTTGAACAACAAGATTTCAAAGAACAACCAATTTTTGAAGAACTAACGGTCTTTGAAGAGAATCAGGTTGAAGAAACACATGTAACCCTTGAGGAACCTACTATTTATATTATAACTTCCAAGTTACAAAAGAAAAAGAGAAAAAGATTAGTAAACTTAAGAGAACCATTACAAAGTTGGAATTTTTAGATAGGAGCATTAAGGTAGAAAATGAAAGGCTTAAAACACAAAGTGCCAAAAACAGGGATAAATATCAAGAACTAAAAAAGAAGCATAAATTGTTGATAAAATACGCTAGAAAATGGTATGACCAACATTAGAAGATAATAAATTGGAGCAGGAGACCGATGATCAAGATTAAAATGCAGAAATCAAAGAAGTGGGATCCTTGATCTTCCAATATGAACCTCCTCATTGATGCAGCAGGGAATGTTTAAATAAGAAATCTAAAAATTTTGAACAATTTTGAATATGATTGTCTCAACTTTTGTTGCATGAGGACCTAAAAAACCCTCAGTTAGGGGGAGATGTTGGGCTTCAATTTTGACACTTCTCAACCCTTCCAACTTAACCTAACTACCTTTTGTTTTGGTATAAAATCGCTCTTTTTCCCCACTTTTAACAAATTAATGGAATAACGAAGCATACTTAAGGTAATAAGTTGTCTTTTATTAAAAGATCATGATTTTGGCTAGTAAAATGTAATTCAAAATCATTTAATTATTAATTTACCATAATTTCAGGTTATTATCATAAATATTTCCCATAATGCATCCAATGTTTGCAAAGCTATGCTCCACCAAATCGAGATCTGACACTTGGAGGTTATTCATGGGATTCATCATATGGTGAAATTCCTATTTTTCCTTCCTTGAGATGATCATTTCCCTTCATTCAACACATAGTCAACACAATAACTAGGAACAAATAAAACCTACTACTACCACTAATAATTGATAAGTGTGATTATATTTATTGAAATAACTAATTTCCAGAAGAAAATACATGAAATATGTACAAACTTTAGAATTTGTATAATTTGTGAGAAATTGAACCCTCTATTTAATGTGAACTCCACCAGCTAGTTTCTTAGTTTTCAAGTAGAGTTCATCTTTAGTTCCACCAATGGCCTGGTTTTCACAAATATGACTTTGATTGTAACTAATGCATAAACTGAGGAAAAGAGTGTTATTCTCGGTAGCACTCCACCTTTTTCATGTAATTTATATAAAAATTAGAAAGGGGTGATGTATTGAGTTAGTCATGATATTGAAACTATTTTGAGAGATATATTTTGTAATCTGTAAACTCTTATTCCAATTGTTGAATAAAAAGGAGCTTATGTTTCATTCAGAGCGTTAGTAGACCTTTAGTATTTTGATCATATTCCAAGAGGGAACCCTGGTATGTGTTGTATTCTTTTTATTTATCTTTTTCTTACAATTCTGTATTTGCCTGTAATACTTGTTAATTTCTTGTAATTATAGTCAATTTCATGTAATTTGATATTAATCTTACAACAAATTTTTATAGTTAATGAATTTCAATTACAATCAGGTTATCATGGGAAATATTTCCTATAATTGTGGTTGTATCAGTTGTTTAGAGTATTGTTATTGAAGAAATTCAATTCTTCTAATTGAATCAACCTCGTAATTTGTTTTTCCATGGTCACAATTGCATTAAAACCATATTTGAAATTATGGGATTAAGTATATAACAATCCGATTTAGATCATTAGTTTTTTTTTTAGTAATTTGGTTTGAGAATATTTTGTTAGTCCACAATCACAAGAATCTCAAGTGGACTTCAAATTATCTGAATAAACATAGTACACCTACATAAAGGCACACAATTTCCTAAATCTGTAATTTGAATTTCTACCATTGGAAGTTAGAATAAGTAATTGGTATGGAGATAACATTCATTGTGAAATAACATTGAAATTCCTTGTTTAGTTTGCATTATATTTACCCTTTTCATAGGTTTTTTGAGTGACTACAAGACCAATTCTACACACAAATCATGCACCTCATAATTTTTTTTTTTTTTTTTTATGGTTGGCGGAATCGGCAACTAGTTGGGCACATACTCGTGTTACACGTGGTCCTGTTATACAATCGATACCACTATAACCTCCAGGTGTGGATAGAGGCTCCACGTGTTACACACAAGATTAGTCGGGGGGAGTTGAACTCGAGACCTCTTTGAAACTTCATTTTCACGGTGTTATCACTCCAGGAAACTCTCCTAGGTTGTAAGTCAGAGATGACTGGTAACTTAATTTTTTTGGAAACTATTTTCTCAATAATAGGTGTGGGTTTGGATCAAGATGAATATCTTCACCTCTCGATTGTATTTTCAATACAGTCTAACTATATTCATGCAATACAAGGCCTTCAAGAGCTATTTATCAAATAGATTTGTATAACAAATGGATAAGAAAGCCAATCGGTTAACCAAAACATACATAAACCATATATATGATGGGTCAACAAACTAGCCAAATATGCTTATGATTCTTGCTTAACAATCAAAAGTAAGATGACAGTTACCATAGGATTAAACAGAGACAAAAGAACGAATTCCACTCATATGCATAGACAAAGATGAAGGAGGGTCTGACAATAAAAAATGAAAGAAGATTGTAGGATGATATATTAAAGAAAATGTCTTTCATACAAAACAAGAGAATATAGAACTCAAAATCGAACCTTGTGTTCATCTTCTATTTTCATCTTTATAGATTTTACAACACAATATCTAGATCTTGAATTAATGGATCAGATATGCCTAAAATAAAAAGTCAAAACTAACTTTGCAAAAGATAAGGAATGATCCTCAAAATGAGGTCAATCCCACATTCCATGGTCTTCAGATCTCGTAGAGTCTTTTTGCAGTGTATAATAGCCTTCCAAGGCTGATTGATGACTCTTCCAAGAGATAAAATTCGAATTTGATGAGTTGTGTAAAAATCTTAATTTGTTGCCACCAAAATACATACCAAAACCAACTTGGCTACCTTTTCTAATCCTTATACACCAAAAATGGATCTTGAATCTGACTATATAATTCATCATCTATCCATTATGAGTGTTTTCAAATGATTTGGATTAGTAAAACCTCGATCTGTGCAAAATTTAGCTTTCTCTGTTGAGTTACAGGTTTCGGTGGTTAACACAAAGGAATTCTGGGTGTATTAACTATCGAAAGCTCTGCTTTCGGTGGTTAATGAACAATCATCATGTTCGCCTAAACCACCAAAAACTTAGCTTTGTCCAAAACTTCAAAATTTGCAAAAATGATTACCTTGATGCTTTACTGAGTGTTCAAGGTCTCTTTGATGATGCAACTCTTCCTCGTGCAAATATGCGAACTTTAACTTGTTGTGTGGAAGACTGTGGTATATCCACCATAGTTGTAGCTAACTCGGCTAGAGTTTCCAAACCTGTTTTATCCTATGTTGGAGGTTGATACTCTTTTAACTTTATCCTCAGAAGTCTAAGCTGCATGTACAGCTTCATGTTCTCTCTGATCAACACCCTGTTCCTGTCCTTGATTTTATCATGCTTTTCCTTGAGACTTTGGTTCATGTTAAAAAGTTCTGCATTTCTTTCAGTCAAGTCTGTATTTTCCTTTTTAATAACTCTTTCTAAAACTTCCATCTCATAGATTTGTTTCAGAAGTTTATTGATTTTCTGAGCCTTGGATGCTTTAGGCTTGCTTGAAGAATCTTTTGCTAATGGTTGACTGTGTTCATCTGGAGGAGTTGGTGAGGGAAAGTTGGGATAATATTCTGCAACTTGCTCAACCTATTCATCACCTTGTGTCTCTGCTAACTCATGCTCTGGCTCTGAGTCACTGTATGGTAAGTTCAAAGGGCTATCTCCTTCAGCAAGGTCCTTGGTCTTCTCACCCTCTTTACCAAACTGTAATTTCCTTTTGATTCTTTTTCTTTTAGCAGAGGATGATTCTGTCGGCTCTCTTGGTGGTGAGATAGCCTTTATTTTTCTTAGACTACTCTTAGGGGTGATGGACTTCTTAGTAGTAGGCTTCTTCCCCTTTTCATCCTGTTGAAAATTAGTTTGGAACTCATTCCAAAATAGGAAGTAATTCCAGTCCACTTGTTTCTTATTCAAGGACTCCTTAACAATTAATGTAATCAACCCTTGGTGTGACAACCTACTAGACACTTTGGTAGGCTTCGCCTTGACTTGTCTGGCCATTTTTTCGAGAGCTTTGTGTAGGTAGAAAGGCAAATTGATGGGAGACCTGCCTGTGAAATGGTTCAATATCTTGAAGTGATAAAACATAACCCTATTGTATCTACCTTCACAGGTGATATAGACAAAAATTGCCTTCAGGAGAGATTTCCACTTAGGTTCCAGATAAGACATTGGTATGTCTTTTTTCCATATAAGATCCTTGTGCAGAGGCTGTAGGTAGGATCTAAATTCAATGTTTGAAGGCACAGTTGATTTGAACCAACAATCCCCTATTCTAGGGAGGCCAGTGAACTCAACTATGGCTGCCTCATCAACCACAAACTCTTCTTTTCCCACTGTTGTTGCTCTTCCATCATATGATATAACAAAGGTTTCAGACACCTGTTGATGGAAATCTGCCAGTTTTTCACAATATGCATAGAATCCAGTTTGCTTGAAGAACTCGGCCACCACAGGGTGAGCCTCAAGGTACCAAACTCCATCCAATTCAACCCTTAGAACTGGCCCTGCTTTCGACATTTAGTAATTGTTGACCTGTACCTGTGATTTAGGAAAATCTTCGTGCCAGGAAGACAAAGACTCTATGATTTAGGGTGATAGGGAGTATGAATTAGAGTAAAACAAATGAGACAGGGTGACTCGGAGTTCTGATTTCATAGCTCAACCACTAACCGAATCTAAATAACAGACCGACTGAATACAAGCCGAAAATTTCGAGTTTAGGTGAGATATAAAATCAAATTGAAACAATATGGAATTCAAACTACTTGATGACTCGACTTGGCTTGATTGGTATGACAATTGGCTCGATAACCATGTGCTGAACTCGAACTCCACTCGGCAATCACCACCAAAAATGGGATTATGGCCTCTGAGTATGCGTTTACTTGATGAAATCACGGGTTCAAGACTGTCATAATGACTCTCGTATTCGAATTGGTAACTAATGGAATCAAAATAGAGATTAATTTGGGTCATAATGGATCTATGTCCTCGTGACTGGAGATAATGAGGAGCTATTGTTACTAATCACTTATGTTAGTCGGGAATCACACATGAGTTTTTGTGTCTCTGCCGACCCTTAATTCTGAAATGACAAATGTAGTTAAAAGGACAATAGGGTATCAATGTTCAGATAGATACAATAATAACATGCATACCTTACCACCTCCATGGACTTTCGGCGGTTATGTCTTCATGATTACGCCAATTGACAGCTATCTCGTGCGAAAGCACAAGCTTTTCATTTTTTCCATGGAAATCTTTTCGGTGGTTAACTGGGATTTTGCTTTCCCCCCTTAACTACCGAGAATGAAGGATTTCGGTGGTTAATGAGCACTTTTCAGGCTCGCCTAAACCACCGAAACCTGATATTATCTCTTTTTCTTGACAAAACCAAATCAAAAGTTCTTTCCAAGTTTATTTACAGAAAATAGACTCTCTAACATACCTAAAGAAATTTAGAAATAAATTTTTTGGACCACAATCTATCACCTAAAAAGAAAAATCTCCATCAATTTATTTAAGGAGATAACAATGGCTCCTATTGGGGATGAACACCTCCCTGTGAGGTTTCAAGAACCACAAAACCAATGCCTTTCCTGAAAAAGAAAACTTAAAACTATTTGCTAATGTTTCCATTGGGCATGGAGTTATTCTGTAAAAATAAAATTACAATGACCAGGCTTCACAGCCTTAGACAAAATAGAGTTTCAGAAATCGCCCGTTGACTGGGCCATCGAACATTTCTTCACCTCCCATATTTTGCAGAATGAATGTGTTGTTGTGTTGTACTTGAGTTATCATGAAAGGGTCGGTCCACAAAGAATCGAACTTGGTGTGTTTGCCTTTATCCTGTCTAAGGGCGTCCCATTTCAAAACCCAATCACCAACCTGAAAATTATCTACCTTTGCATTCCTGTCAAAAGTATCCTTGATCCCCTTTTGATGAGCCTCTGATTTGTCCACTAACTTTTCGCGGACCTGCTGTAGTTCTACCAAATCGAGCATTCTTTTTACCATATCATTTGACTCGGTTTGCTCTTCCTGAAAAAATCTAGCCACTGGTAAAATTAACTGAACAGGAAAAATGGCATCAATCCCATAGACCAATTTAAATGGAGAGGTTCCTATGGAATTTTTGATAGTTACTCTGTCTGCCCACAGAGAAAATTTTAGTTTAGAATCCCAATTCTTTTTGTTCTCCTCTAACAACTTACTGATGATTCTGATTAAGCTCTTATTGGATGATTCGTCCAGGCCATTACCTTGAGGGTAGTAGGGGGTTGAATGTACCAAATTGATGCCCATTGATTCACACATGTCGACCAATGCATCGGCTTTGAAAGATGTTTCATTATCTGTTATCATCCTTTTGGGGTAACCGAATCTGCTCAAGATGTTTTCATAAAGAAATTTCATGACAACCTGATGAGTGGAATTCCTGGTGGGAACTGCCTCTATCCATTTTGTAAAATAATCTATGGCTACTAAGATCCACTTATGTTGACCACTAGACGAAGGATTTATCTCGCCTATAAAATCTAAACCCCACTGCTGAAAAGGGCCATTCACTACTATAGGTCTTAGGGGCAGAGATTTTAGCTGTTGTTTTCCTGTGAATCTTTGACATTTATCACAAGCTTTGATGAAGGCACACACATCTGAGAAACAAAAAGGCCAATAGTACCCAGCCCTTAGAATTTTATGAACTGTGGTATTCCAGTAATGATGACCTCCATAACCACTTGAATGAAATTGATGTATATCTTCCACTGACTCTTCTTTGTCTAAACATCTGAGTAGTAAACCAACAGGGTCTTTCCAATATAACAAATTATTGTAAATACAAAATTGTATGGCTTTGAGCTTAAGGGCTCGGGCTTGAGTCATGCTGAGTTCAGGAGGAACCTATAGCTTTTGTAAAAAATGTATAATACTTGAGTACCATTCACAAGAAGACAAATTCTTTGCCACCTGTTGATTGTTATGTTGTCCTTCTACTACCACCTCTGTCTGCAAACTCGCTGAATTTTCCCCTATGAAATTTATGTCCACCAGCTCATGGTTTTCCTCTGCTAAAAGCTTAGCAAGGCCTTGGCCTTTTACCAATTTGGTGGGCTTCACTTCTATATCAAACTCGATTAAATTTGAGATCCATTTAGCTCTCTTTCCATCAATATCAGGCTGATTCAAAACATATTTTATGGAGGGTGAAGGAACATATGCAATGACTTTTGAGTGGAGGATATAAATTCTGAAAGCTTTTAAATATTTTATGAGAGCATAGGCTTGTTTTTCAATAGGATCATACCTTAGTTCAACATCTCTGAGTGTTTTTCTGAAGAAGGCATCTGGGTGATCCATACTGTCATCATCTTTCTGTAACAAGACTATTGCCATCGTGTCATAAGAAGCGAAGGAAAAAATGTAGAAACTCTTGTTGTAATCTGGACTGATCAGAGTCGGGGATTCCATGATAGCATGTTTGATATCCTGAAATGAATTTCTTGCGTTGTCTATCCATTTTATCTCAGACCCCTTTTTCAACATACATGTTATGTGTTTTACTAGCTCGGAAAAATTTGGAACAAATCTTCTAACAAAATTAATCTTATCGAGCAGTGATTGAATATCCTTTTTTGACCTTGGTAAGGACAGCCTTTGAACTTCTTCCACCCGAGCTGGATCAATTTTCACATCTTCTGCTGAGACAATGTGGTCTAGGAGCTTGCCTTTCCTGAGAGAAAAATGGGAATTTTTGGGATTCAATGAAATTTCGAACTGCCTGCACTTCAGAAAAACTCTTTTTAAAAGCTTTAGATGCTCTTCATGACTGCTAGAATAAACTGTGATGTCATCAATATAGATGAGGAAAAACTTGTCCTTCTCACCCACGAAAGCTATGTCCATGGCCCTTTCAAAAGTGGCCCTGGCATTCATTAATCCGAATGGAATTTTGGCGTACATGAAGGTACCCCAAGGAGTAGTAAAAGCAGTCCTCTCTTGGTCATCAGGATGGACAGAAATCTAGTTATAGCCAGAAAAACCATCCAGGAAAGACATAACAGTAACCCCTGAAATTCTTTCCAGCAAATGTTCCATCTTAGGTAGGGGATAGTTATCTTTCTTAGAGCATCTGTTTAGGTTTCTAATGTCCACACATAACATGACCTCACCATTTTTCTTTCTCACTATTACTAGATTTGCAATCCATTTAGAGTATCTTCAAGTGATTATGATCTTAGCATCAAGAAGATTTTTTATTTCTCTTTCAATTACAGGAAAAAGAAGAGGACTGATAGGTATGAGCTTTTGTTTGAAAGGGATGGTGTCCTTTTCTAGTGGGATCTTATGTTGAATGATCTCAGGGTCATAAGTTTTCAGATCACTATATTTCCAAGTGAAAACATCAGAGAATTATTTCAAAATGCTGCAATATTCGGACTTCTGATTAGCAGTCAGTTCAGAGGACAGATTTATGAATTTAGGTTGAATTTCGCATCCTATGTTGTGCTCATGAACAACAGGCTCTTTTTCCTTCTTATCTGGCTTGTAGGGGACATTGTTATGGTCGAATAGCTTTTCAAGAGGTACCAAACCCCGAGGTATATAATTGTTAGGTAGTTGAACAATATCATGCTGACCCAATTTTTGTTTTGTCTTATGCTTCTGGGATTCCTCTACATTTTGATTTTTTTGGTCGACATGCATATCGGAAAATTCATCTACCACCTAGAGAAATCTATTAAGTTCATCATCATCTTCAAAAACTTTCCAGTATTTAATATTGTCGAGCAAAGATGGTCTATAGTTGACTTGGATTTCATAATTGAGCCTGGGAGGCATGGGAGGAATAAACAGGCTGGCTGAAATAGCAAGGGAATCCGCAATATGATCCATATCTCTGGGTATATAAGAAATTTCAAAAATGGAAAAAGAATCTCTAATTTTCCATACCTCATCCCTATAGGCTTTCAATCTGACATGCTTTTCATGGAAAGTACTGTTTACTTGTTGTATGATGAGATCCGCATCTCCGAACACCTTTAATCCTTTAATCCCCATCTCCTTGGTTGTGTTTAAGCCCAATATCAAAGCCTCATACTCTGCTATATTGTTAGTAGTTTTGAAATCAATCTTAAAAGACAAATGCATAGCCTCCTCCAAAGGAGAAATCAAAACTACCCCTGCACCTACTAAATCTTTGGTACTGGCACCATCAAAATACATGGTCCAAACTGGAACACCCTTTTCATCAGTTGGATGTTCAGTGGGCTTCACAAGCTGCAAAGGAGCTGATTGAGAATCATCTATTTGAAKAATACATGAGCCCAAGTCTGTGTCTACAGCATAAATAGGATGATTTACAGAATTTTTTGCATCACTGATGATGTAGGCAAGTTGATTCTCTCTGTAAAGTCTTTTTAGCTCTCCTCCAAACACCAGGATCGTAGCATACGAAAGATCCATCTGCAAGGTACCCCCTAACCTTTTTCTCCATGGATGTGACAAGAGGAGTCCGAACTTGGGTGGGATATCAGCAACCACGACATCCATTACCATGCTTCTCATTGGCAATTGGGCGAGGTTTATAACAAGGTATTTTATGAGGCCAAGGCATATGACTTTCCTAGAGTCAAAAGAGAAGAGATCATGATATGGTTTGGTGACCTAAAGCCCAAGCTCATCCATCACTGCTTTGGGCATAAGATTATGTGATGCTCTTGAATCAAGCAAGCAATTGTGAAGGATCTTATCATGAACATTTAGGGATATATACAAAGATGGACAAGAGTCATATAGATCTTCTATCATAGGCCCTATAGTTATTGTTGGCTTGTCATCTTGTAAGTTTACAAAATCAGTAGATGAAGAGGTCTTTGGTTCAAGGGACTTCAGGATGGCAAACTTGAAAACGTCATTCTTCATAAGTTCGGTCAATGGCATAGGTATTTTAACTTTCTGAATTTCTGATTCGAAATTGAAAGAGTATGATGATTTGTCAGAATTTTTTACTTCATTAGAAGGAGCTCTGAGGATAGCTTGCTCCTTGACTTGGGGATGAGATTTCTTCTGCTACTGTTTTTCAGAAATAGGGGTTTTCTTTACAGGAGTAGCAGGTTGCTTGGAAGCAACTTCTTTCTTCTTCACAGGAGCAGCGGGCAATGGTTTAGGGGAAACATTTTTAGATCTTAAATTATAACCGTGTTGATCATCTTTCTGATAGACAAATTCTTCAATACTTGCCTCATGAATCTCCTGATCCATCTAGGCTTCTTCATAATGTACTTGTGTCAAAAAGGAGGAATCATTTTTGTCACCAAAACAATTTATGTCATCTGCTTCTTCAACTTCATCATGAGATAGTTGTTGTTCCTCTTCTAGCATTGCATTTTGGAAAGGGGGTTTGATTCTTTGATCATCAGTACATTCTTGTCTCTTTGAAGGATCTGGACTTGTTGATTGTTCCTTCTGTAAGGGAAAGCATTTGGATTTCTAGGGACAAAAGAATTTGGCTCTTTTTTCCTTGCTGGTTGTTGACTCTGAATATTCAATTTTGACATTTCAGATGTCAAGTTGTCCAACATCTTGGCCATTTTAAACATGTTTCTATTAGAAGAAGAAGGGGGCTCAATAGAAAAATTCTTTCTCTCAACTTTTCCTTCGAGTTTCTGAGATTCCATAACATTTTATTCAACTTCAAGAGCAGCATCTTGCATTAAAGAAAGTGTGGTTGATCTTCTTTCTCTAAGGATTAAAAAAAAATCTGGATCAAAAGTAGCATAAAATGTGATCTTTGTTGATGCATCACTTGGCTTGATCTCTGTAGGGATCTTGCAGAACATTCTATTGAATCTTTTGATGAAGTTTGAGATCGACTCCCCATATTCTCTTCTTAGGTTTCTGAATTCAGAAATGTAATATAGAATATCTCTTCTTTCTCCCCAGTGTTTTAAGAACACCTCATCTAGTTGCTCAATACTTGTCACTAATTTTCCGGTAGCTATTTGAACCACTTCCGGTCTTGGCCATCCAAACTCTGCACAAAAACTCTGGTCCACACATCTTCTTCTAAAATGTTAATATTTTCAGCATAAGCATAAAAGGCTTATATATGTTCTTCGACAGTATAATCCCCAGCTTCAGTAAACTTTGGCATATATTTCTAATAATCTTCGGTTGGCATGGAAGATAAGGGATTGGGAAAGACAAGTGGAGCATACCAATTTTCTAAGATTTGTTCCATCTTGGTTAAAGGGACAACCATGGAAATATTAGGGGTTGATACAGAGGAAGAATTTTCACGAGATGAAGGTTGAGATGGGATGGTTGATTTTAATAAAAAAGATGGTCTCACTTCACTTTGAGAAAAAAATTCAGAAATGGGTGGAAAATAAGAGGCCTTGTAAAACTGACCAAGCAATAAGGCTAAGCTTTGTTCTCCCTTAGAGGAAATATCATGTAAAATATCTTCGAGAACGGGCAGATTAGTATGAGTATAGAAAACACCCTCTATAGGCTTTGTGGGTGAGAAATTCAAAGAAGAAGAAGAAGAGGTTTCTTTTTGCTGAGGGGACCCTGTAATTACCTCTTTAAGGTTGGATGTAATATCATGCTCAAAAACAGATTTTGTAACATTAGAGGAAACTAAAGGCTCCTCAACCTTCAATCTTTCGGATAAAATTTCAATTTTCTGAGAACTATGAGTTTTAGTAGCAGGGGATTCAACTAGAGGCCTTTTAGATATGAAAGAAGAAGTGTCAGTTTGAATACCTGGATTTGATGTCTTTGCAGATCCGAAAGCCTATATTTGTAAATCCTTTCCCCTACTGATGATCTTCTTAGGGTCTGGAACTGGTGCTGCCAGTGGGCCTTCTTAGTTCGCCCTGGTGTGAGCTCTTTTCGGAGCCACTTCGTTACAATGGAGTCTCCAGATAGATGATTACAACCCAAATGATGTCCAGGGTTTGTCTATCATCAAAGTTGAATCTATGTCGTCTCCCAAGGAAGATGAGCTTCAATCTCTTATCCCCGACAATGGCGCCAATTTGTTATCACTCCAGGAAACTCTCCTAGGCTATAAGTTAGAGATGCCTGGTAACTTAATATTTTTGGAAACTATTTTCTCAATAATAGGTGTGGGTTTGGATCAAGATGAATATCTTCACCTATCGATTTTATTTTCAAGACATTCTAACTATATTCATGCAATACAAGGCCTTCAAGAGCTATTTATTAGATAGATTTGTATAACAAATGGATAAGAAAACCAATTGGTTAACCAAAACATACATAAACCATATATATGATGGGTCAAAAAACTAGCCAAAGATGCTTATGATTCTTTCTTAACAATCAAAAGTAAGATGAGAGTTACCATAGGACCATTAAACAGAGACAAAAGAACGAATTCCACTCATATGCATAGACAAAGATGAAGGAGGGTCTGACAATAACAAATGAAAGAAGCTTGCAAGCTAATATATTAAAGAAAATGTCTTTCATACAAAACAAGAGAATATAAAACTCAAAATCGAACCTTGTGCTCATCTTCTTTTTTCAACTTTATAGCTTTTACAACACATTATCTAGATCCTGAATTAATGGATCAAATATGCCTAAAATAGAAAGTCAAAACTAACTTTGCAAAAGATAAGGAATGATCCTCAAAATGAGGTCAATCCCATATTCCATGGTCTTCAGATCTTGTAGAGTCTTTGTGCAGTGTAGAATAGCCTTAAAAGGATGATTGATGACTCTTCCAAGAGATAAAATTCAAATTTGTTGAGTTGTGTAAAAATCTTAATTTTTTGCCACCAAAATAGGTACCAAAACCAACTTGGCTACCTTTTCTAATCCTTATACACCAAAAATGGATCTTGAATCTGACTATATAATTCATCATCTATCCATTACGAGTGTTTTCAAATGATTTGGATCAGTAAAACCTCGATCTGTGCAAAAAAAAAAATTCTCTGTCCAGTTACAGGTTTTGGTGGTAACATAGAGGAATTCTGGGTGTATTAACTACCGAAATCTCTTCTTTCGGTGGTTAATGAATAGTCGTCCTGTTCACGTAAACCACTGAAAACTTAGCTTTGTCCAAAACTTCAAAATTTTCAAAAATGATTACCTTAATGCTTTGTTGAGTGTTCAAGGTCTCTTTGATGATGCAGCTCTTCCTCGTGCAGATCTGCGAACTTTAACTTGTTGTGTGGAAGACTGTGGTATATCCACCATTGTTGTAGCTAACTCAGCTAGAGTTTCCAAACATGTGTGATCTTGTGTTGGAAGTTGAGACTCTTTTAACTTTATCCTGAGAAGTCTAAGCTGCATGTACAACTTCATGTTCTCTCTGATCAACACCTTGTTCCTGTCCTTGATTTTATCATGCTTTTCCTTGAGACTTTAGTTCATGTTAAAAAGTTCTACATTTCTTTCAGTCAAGTTTGTATTTTCCTTTTTAATAACTCTTTCTAAAACTTCCATCTCATAGATTTGTTTCATAAGTTTATTGATTTTTTGAGCCTTGGATGCTTTAGGCTTGCTTGAAGAAGCTTTTGCTAATGGTTGACTGTGTTCATCTGGACGAGTTGGTGAGGGAAAGTTTGTGTAACACCTTGTTTCCCCCAGTTTGTAAAAATAACTGGACTGGCCAAGAACTATGGAAAACTCATAAATGTGAATATGTGATGTAAATGGACCTTGAGTAAAAGGTCAATAAATGTGAATAACATTTTAAATTTATTGCAGGACTGCTGAGAGGGGATGTGCAGAAAAAGAGACCACGATGGCGGTGGAGGGCACCTGGAAAGGTGGCGTTAACTTCCACCGAGAATTAATACCGTATTTGGACTCCACTGGCCCGGAGAACCAAAAGCGGC
>ML781213.1:379920-395725 GCA_009831015.1 Picea engelmannii | reverse complement strand
AGATGTCCCTCAAGCAAGCCAAGAAGGATAATAAATTATCACCAAAGTACTATGGCCCTTATAAGGTGTTTCAAAAGATTGGTACTATCGCATACAAATTGGAGCTGCCTGCATCTTCATGAGTACACCCAGTTTTTCATGTTTCATGCTTAAAGAAGGTTATAGGCGACAAGATCCCAATTCAAACTATATTGCCAGAACTTGACGAGGAAGGAAAAATCATATTGGAGCCTGAAACCATCACTGACACAAGAATTCGCCAACTGAGGAATAGATCCATTTCAGAGTATCTCATTAAATGGAGGAAACTACTGGCTGAAGATTCCACTTGGGAAGATGAGTATTTTATACAGAAGCATCCAGAGTTACTCAAGCGTTGCGAACAACACTTGTCGCAAGGGGAGGGGCATGTTAAGCCCTAATATTGGCTCATTACCCCTTAATTGGGGCATATTAGATTAGTAATGTAATTTTATTTATGTCGGCTTTAGGCCATTAGTTGTAATTTAAATTAGTAATGTTATTTTATTTATGTCGGATTTAGGCCATTAGTTGTAATTATACCTCCTAGTCTCCTATATATACTAAGGAGACATTTTCATTTTGAATCATCTTGTACTTGAACATTTAAGTGGGGTAAAAGGAGGTTGTCCCCTCGAAGAGGCTTATTATCTGAAATTATCTCTATTTCAAGGCGTTGAGTACTTTTCCTGAGGTTTTTCCATGCTATATTGATGTTTGGTTCTTAACAAAAGGGATAAAAGTAGATCCTGAGTGTGTGAAAGTAATATCCCAATTACCTTTTCCACATAACAAGAAATCAATGTTATATTTATTTGGAAAGATTAAGTTTGTGTGGAAATTCATTCCAGTCTTTGTTGAAACCATTAAACCTTTACAAAACATGATCAAGAATGATGAAAAGTTTAAGTAGAATAAAGAGGAGAAATATTCATTTAAGAATATAAAAAGGCTATATCTAATGCTCATATTTTACATAGTCCATATTTTAATCATGGCTTTCTTATTTATGCTTTTTCTTATAATCAACGTTTTGTCACCATATTAACACAAAAAGAATTTGAAGGAAATAAAGCACCCATCTTTTTTATGAGTACAAAAATGCAAGGAGCAGAATTAATTACCCTACCATAGATAATAAAACCATTATTGTGTATAAAGTTGTTAGGAATTTCAGGTCTTATATCCTTAAGAATCATTCAAAAGTAATAGTACCTCACCTTGTTATCCAATCATTATTTACCCAACATGAAATAAAAGAGAGTAAAGGTAACTAGATGACAACCATCCAAGAATTTTATCTTGAAATAAAACCTACTCACATTGTATGAGGACAAGGATTATATATGTTGGTTATAGAATCACAAGAAAATGCAATCAAAGAGGAAGAGGGATGGTAAAATATTTTTTTTGTTTATACTAATGAATTCCTTTACCTCCCAACAACTATGGATTCATGGTACATTGATATGAAATATTTTATACACCATGGGATGTTCCCAAGACATATGAATTCAAAGGAAAAAAGGGCTTTAATACTAAAATTTCTTAGAACAAATTGATCAATGTTGTCCTTTTTATCCCCTAGCCTATGGATAACTAAGGAGATCATGTCTTAAGGCCCACAGGTTCCATACATGGAGTGTCGAGAACTAGATGACCTAAGCATGGCCCTGGAGGGCCCCTCTTTTCTTCAGTGCACTCCACATATCACCAGAAGCAGTATTCATCATATCGGCTCGGTCCTGAAGTGGCAGTGGGTCTCGATCCATGAGGTAATGAGACCAGGTATCATGGCATGTATCACTCTAATTTTTTAAGCACTTGAACATTTTGTATTGAATCCTTATTCATTTCATGACGTTTTCTTGGAAATTATTTTCTTTTCCTTGTTTAAACTTGGGAGGGTGACATAGTCATGACAGGTTTCTACTGGGTGGTTATTTGAAGAGTCATCATCCATTCCCTCCATACTTACCACTTTCAATCTGTATTCCTCCCATCTCCCCATATTTTGGGCATTGGGATTGGCTACACTAGGAAGGGTTGTACCTTACCTCATGGGAAGAAGGTGTTAAAGGTCCATAGGGTAAAATTAGATGGAAAGAGTTAAAATCCAATTTTGAAACCTTCAATATTCTTCACCCAAGGATCCCTGAGAAAGCAGTGAAAATATTCTCATTAAGAAAAGGGGACTCACAAGATAACGTGAACACTCAAGGTATTAGTTGATGGATAGGAGGTCTCATCATGATCTGGCCTATTTGGCCATGGACATGTAGTGGTATGAAATTACCACCTATGTGGTCACCAAGCCAGGGTAACGGTTCTTGGTTGTGTAGCCAAGATAAAGGGGGTCTTGTTAGCACCCTATAAATTTGTTCAGCTGATAAAACAAATGACAGTGGTAGCTATTTCAACCAACTTTAGAGTTGAGGCACTATCCTTCTCAACTCAGAGAGGGCTCTCTCATTTCACTCGATATTTCTTTGGTAATCAATGTCTAGATTTGGGTTTTTTTTATAAAGTTGTTGACGAAGGAATGAGGGTAACATTTAGGGAAATGGAGTCTAAAATGGGTAAAACAATGGCAGATCATAAAAAATATATAGAGGAGAAAGGCTAAATAAGGCCATGATTCTGAGTTTTTAAATTGAAATATGCATGGTGATAGAGGAAAAGGAAAAAGAAAAACTGCATCAGAGCATATTAAAATGAATTCTGAATTAGTTAGAAGGAAGATTACAAAATTTAAATTGCTTTAGCTGAGAGCATCAAGAGATGAATTATGGGCTATTAACTCTCCAATTTAAAACAAGGAAAATGCAAATGATATTTCAAAGACACAAGAGACACATACTATGAGAGAAAACAGGACCCATATCACAACTATTAGAATCTTTTCATAAACAATTCAAAACATTTTTTCATTGTATATGCATATATATCCATGGATTTACAAAATCCTCCTGCTATGAGGGAAGGCCCCCCTTCGGTCCGTCCTTTTATTTATCTTTATAATAGTACATATATAGATAATTACATCCGGTGATTTAAAACGAATCAACTTCCCCACAATTTAAAGATAGAGATTAGTTACAAAAAGGAGTAATGCATAACAACTATTCTCCTACTTTATAGGGAGCGTTATAAACATGACTGATATATCTTAGTATTTTTTGTTGAATGCCATATGTCCAAAATTTTCTGAAACATACTCAATTCAACCTAAGAACTTATTCCTGATTGGTAATTTCTTCCTTTAGAGTGCTCAACCAGACTTGTTGGTTTTCCCCAACGCTCTCAACCTCCTCAGCTCTGATCATTGTTTTCTGTCACTTGCTTCGCTTCCTCTTTATAGCTCGCTTGTAGTGCCTATCCATGTATTTGTTGATGACTAAATATTTCATGATAGGATTTCATTTAATTTCCCCGCCTGAGCATGATTCATCCATAGGCTTTGTATGAAATTTTGTTACTAATATTTGCGTAACCAACCTCTCTTTCATTTTCGCTGATGAATTAGTTGAAAATCTTGGTTCACTGAAGGATTCTTGGTCTGTCGTATCCATCTTCCCTTTTTTTGAAGAAAGTATGAACTTTCCTTCCTTAGCTGAATATTTCGACTCGTGATTACCCTGTTCTGAAATAGAACGCTTAATCACCCAAAACAGAGTAATGTAACCCATGTTTCAATGAAAATCTTAATTGAGTGCCAATAATGAACTACTGACAAGAGTACTTGTAGGTACATTGGTTTATCAACTTTGGCCAATCTATTTCGAATGATGAGCCTTTGATTTAGTTATATGAAGGCACTTACCTGGCATCACACAGATGTAAAGTACCTAAACAAATGACGTGAGGTGACTTGACTGGTCGTCACCTTTCCCTCTCCACACACAAATTGTTGATTTGACGTATTCAAATGGAATTATAACACATGACATCGGGGCCTGGTTGAGTGGTTTTGTGCTCACCGACTTTTCGCCCCGATGTGCCTATGAGGGAACCATGCATCCAGGGAATCAAACCATGGTGTTTTCCCTCGCCTTCCCTCTAACAATTATCTCTCACGCTACTTCATCGCTTGATATGCATCCTGGTTGCTGATCTAAGCTATTTCAAGATCGACGGTCTGTTGGGCCCCTCCTTTCGTGCCCACGCTATATTGGCCCTTTTCCACTAGATGTAGCTTGGTCCTCCAAATCATGCCATATCTCTACACTACTTTAGTCCCTCGCTAAATATGAAACTTGGATCCTATCTGGAAATTTTTATGGTGATAACATAGGCTCCAAATGGGGATGCTATCCTCCCTGTGAGGTAACAAAGAACTATAGAACAAGTGCCTACCCATTGTACTTTTCCCAAAGAAAGTGTATGTACCCTACTCCTACCTGTCACCAGCGTCAGCTGAAAACCAAACTTTGCACAATATTCTTAGCCAGATACTGATCATCGAATACACCACTAAAATCTAACTTTACATACTACTGGAAATCCAAACTGAAAAATGCTTGACTAACAAGCTTATTCACACACTCCTACCTACCCTAACTGCTGAAACAAATTTTCAATCAAGTGAAATCATAATGCCAATGTAGCCATGACAACATTTTACCCATTGTTTGTTTTCTTTGCACCTTCTTGTTCCAAAGTTTTTTTGTTGATAATTCATCCATAAACCCAAATCTCAAAAAATTAAAAACGTTTGGACTATTTACTGCCTCCAACAAAACTACAAGTGGGTCTTCTAAAACATGCACAAAACAACTATCATGTTTCACCCCTTCCACTGCATTCTTTTTTTCATGTGATTTAACCTATTGATTTCCATCGAGAAACTAACAGGTTTGTTGATACGTCTGGAAGTAATAGTTTCTTGAAACATAAGGCAACCATGGCTGAAGAACATTGTTTGGTGTAAAACAACCCATATTTACTACAAACATCGATTCGTCACTCCCTTTATCCTTAAGCTTGTAACCTACTATCGTCTGTAGATTTTGATTATAAAAATTCTTCATATAACATGCCATGGGATCATGAAACACATGAAAGAATGTTTCCTTTTCAGGATCTAAGACAGGAAAGCAAGCTTCCTTCACAAGTGTTTTTTCTTTGTTTGGAGTCTCCATTGGTGCAATTTCAGAATCCTCATCCACGTCTAGGCCACTTAGAAATTGGACCACCAAATCATTCTCAGGGGAAGAAAGACAACTTTGAAACACTTTGCCTAGATGAAAATATTGTTGAATATCTATATTAGTTTCAAGAGATGGAAAATGACCTTTAACAACAATTTCTTGATCAACTTCATCTTCTTTTTCAAGTTGGTGATTAAGCATAGGTTGCAACTCTGAGTTGGAATATCTTTTCAAGTAATCAGCTACATGATCATTTAATGCATGTGAATGTTGTTGGTCTTCCTCATTGATAACAACCTTCTCATGTAAGATAGTGCCACATTGAATGCAATCAAACTTCACTTCTTCCTCTGCTACCTTATGATTTTCTTTCAACAATTCAAAGGAAGAAAAACATAATGGAAGATGGTTTTCATTTGCAAGTCCACTGCTTTCTTCATATTCAACATCATGCTTGGAGGATTTCTGATTTGAAACATTATAAACACTTTGTTTTAGTAATTTGAAAGAAGAAAAAGATAATGGCAAGGTTCTTTCACCTGATTCAAAACTTTCTTCATTTTCTTTGTTGTTGTTATAGGCACATTTTTCAATTTCTTTGGATTTTTGAACACACTCATTTTTAGATTTATCTTCGACCAATGGCTGCAATTTTGAACTAACAAGATCTTCTACATAACAAGTAACAGTTTCATCAAACACATGAGAAGATAGTTGAAATATCTTGTCAATCTGTTCCAGTTAATTAGTGTGACATTCATTTGCTTCAATGATGATCTTAGAATTTTCTTTCAACAATTTAAATGCAGAAAAGCATAAAGGCAAAGAATTCCCTTTAGCTGATTCAATACTTTCTTCTTTGTAACTGTGATATGTAGGCTGATTTATCTCATTACACCGCTAAAAAGGAACGTTTTCTGATAGAGAACATATAGCTAGTTGTTCTAGGGAGATAGCATCACAATCATCATATATATCCTATATAGAAAAATCAGCAACATCTGCAATATCATCTAACAAGAAAAAACTTGGAACGCCAACCTGCTCTTCAACAGGTTAACTTGCAGCTTCATCTTCTTGATTTTCCACAAATGAATACATAAAACAATCAGTTCTCTGCTTATCCTAGAATGGATCAGTAGTTAAATCAGCACCTCCTCTTTCAACAAGTGGAATATAATTTTTTGCGAAATAATTATCATTGAAAACTTCAAGAGGACCTATGATATTGTCAATTCTATGCTCAATATTCCAATCAACTATTTTATGTTCATATTCACTTTCATGTACTTGAGCATTCAACCCCTCGTTTTGAATCTATTTACATGCTTGGATGTTGTGTTGAATTTCCTAAGAATCATTAAACATTTAATGTAAGGACTTAGGTCTTCTTTCCATCAAGAGGAAAGACAAATTTGGATGAAGAGTAGTTGCATAATGGAGCATGGCAACGACTTCAGTGGGTTGAATTTCTTTGGGAAAATTGTAATAGATACTGAAAAATCTTCTATTGAATATAGAAACAGTTTCATTGCTTTGTTTTTTTTAAGGCATAAAACTCTGTAAGTTGTAGATCCAAAGATTTTTTCCTTCTCCAAAATTTTAAAAAGACATCCTTCAATTCTTTCCATGAGCTAATTTTTTCCAGATGCAAATGTTTAAACCAGTATTTGGAGTCTCCTTTCAAGGATTGAGAGAAGGCCCTCATACAAACATCATCATGATCAATCTCAAACAAATATAAAAAATTCTCAAACCCTTGGATGTGTTTTTCGGCTAAGATGGCATCAGGTTCCCCATCAAACACAGGTAGGTAATTATAGTACTTTGGAGGAAAATCATGAAGGAATTAGGGTAGATTCAAGGGTCAGTATCTATGTCGAGTCTTGGAGGGCGTTCGATAAAGTACAGGATGTGAAATATCATCCTTGGCTTCATGGGGCTCATTAACTTGGTCATGGTTATCACATGGCTTATATGGGATATTTTTATCAAAATTAGTGATAAAATGAGGAGATAGTTGTATAAATTTAATAGGAGGATATATATTTTCAAGATTGTCATGATCATTATTTGCATGCAACAGGTAAAGTAAAATTTGTCTAGCATGTTTAGGAAAGGACCAAAGGAAACTTATAACAAACAATAAAATGCCTTGGAAAAATCAAATTTTAAGTACTTGTTTTCTTCCATAATACTTTTTCATACCTCTGTCAAGGGGTCTCATCTTCCAGTGGAGTTGCCAATAATGTTTTGGAATCTGGTTTTTGTATTGATAGTGTAGTCGCCATCAAAAATTTAAATTTATGAATTCTTCTACCAGTGGAATCACCTTCAAACTTCTTTTTTGATGTGTGGAGTCGTCGGAGAAGGAAAAAATCCAATATCTACCTAAGTGTTTTTTCTCTCAGACCTTAGAACTCAACCATGTCATTCTTTCCCAGGGAAAAATTTTAAATTCATCCCCGACAACGATGCCAGAATGTTAGCACCCTGTAAATTTGTTCGGTTGATAAAACAAACGACAGGGGTAACTATTTCAACCAACTTTAGAGTTGAGGCACTAGCCTGCTCAACTCAGAGGGGGCTCTCTTGTGTCATTGGGTATTTCTTTGGTAATCAATGGCTAGATTTTGGGGTTTTTTATAAAGTTGTTGATGAAGGAATGAGGGTAACATTTAGGTAAATGGAGTCTAAAATGGGCAAAACAGTGGCAGATCATAAGAACTATATAGGGGAGAAAGGATAAATGATTCCATGAGTCTCAGTTTTTAATTTGAAATATGCATGGTGATAGAGGAAAAGGTAAAACAAAAACTGCATCAGATCATATTAAAATGAATTCTGAATTAGTTAGGAGGAAGAATACAAAATTTAAAGTTCTTAAGCCGAGAGCATCAAGGGATGAATTATGGGCTATTAACTCTCCAATTTAAAAAGAGGAAAATGCAAATGATATTTCAAAGACACAAGAGACAAATACTATGAGAGAAAACAAGACCCATATCACAACCATTATAATCTTTTCATAAATAGTTCAAGATATTTTTGCATTGTATATTCATATATCTCCAGGGATTTACAAAATCCTCTTGCTACGAGGGCAGGGCCCCCTTCTGTCCGTCCTTTTATTTATCTTTATAATAGTACATATATAGATAATTACATCTGGTGATTCAAGATGAATCAAATTACCCACAATTTAAAGATAGAGATCGGTTACAAAAAGGAGTAACGCATAACAACTATTCTCCTACTTTATAGGGAGCATTATAAATAGGAATGACATATCTGAGGCTTTTTCGTTGAATGCCATATGTCCAAAATTTTCTGAAACGTACTCAATTCAACCTGAGAACTTATTCCATATTGGCGATTTCTTCCTTTAGAGTGTTCAACCAAACTGGTTGGTTTTCTCCAACGCTCTCAACCACCTCAACTCTGATCATTGTTTTCTATCGCTTGCTTTGCTTCCTCTTTACAACATGCTTGTAGTGCCCATCCACGTAGCCATTGATGATTAAATCTTTCATGATAGGATTTAATTTAATTTCCCCGCCTAAGAATGATTCGTCCATAGGATTTGTATGAAATTTTGTTGCTAATATTTGCGTAACCAACCTCTCTTTCTTTTTCATTGATGAATTAGTTGAAAATCCTAGTTTGATGAAGGCTACTTGGTCTATCATATCCATCTTCCCTAGTTTTGCAGAAAGTATGAACTTTCCTTCCTTAGTTGAGTATTTTGACTCRTGATTACCCTATTCTGAGATAGAATGCTTAATCACCCAAAACAGAGTAATGTAACCCATGTTTGAATGAAAATATTATTTGAGTGTCAGTCATGAACTAATGACAAGAGTACTTCYAGGTACGTTGGYTTATCATGTTTGGCCAATATATTTTGAATGATGAACCTTTGAGTTAGTTTTCTGGCGACGCTTACCTGGCATCACACGGACGTAAAGTACCTGAACAAATGGCATGAGGTGAGTTGACCGTGTCACCTTTCCCCCTCCACACAYRAATTGTTGATTTGATGTATTCAAATGGAATTAGAACATGTGACATTGGGTCCTGGTTGAGTGGTTTCACGCTCACCCTCTTTTCGCCCTGATTGCCTCGGAGGGCACCACACGTCCAGGGAATCAAACCATGGTATTTTCCTCGGACCAGCCTCTAAAAATTATCTTCCATGCTACATCATCAATTTATATGCGTCTTGGTCGTTGATATGAGATATTTCAAGATCGAAAGTCTGACGTGCCCCTCCTTTCGTTCCCCCACTATATTGGCCCTTTTTCGCCAGATGTAGCCTGGTCCTCCAAATCACGCCATATATCTACGCTACTTTAGTCCCCCGCTAAATCTAATCTTGGATCCTATCTGAAATTTTTTATGGTTATAACAGGTCTCATCATGAACCAGCCTTCCCATTTCCGTGAACCGATCTACGGATGACACTGTCACCTTTGGTCACCAAGCCAGGACAATGGCTCTCAACTATTCCCTTGTGGCATAAGAGAAAATATCAAAAGAAATAAATCTAAGAATAAATGGAAATGGATGGGATAGGAAACAATTGCATCCATGACAAGGTGCAACTCACCATCCACAAAGGCATCCACATGTAAGACTCTACATTTCCCTCTTATCACATGAACCCCATGACCAAAGGTTTACCCCATGCCACCTCACACACTTTCATGACTTGGATTAGACTCAACTTGGAAAACTCCCTAGACTTGAGGGGGATTATCCCTATAGAACACCCAGAGACCCTCCCCAAACATAAACTTGTCAAATTGCATAATGTCTTTGATAATGTTTTTGGGGTTAGGGGGGTTTGATACACATGTTTAGGTGATTTAAATATTAGATGTGATTTAATTGATATGATACTTTTAACTCATGGACCCCTGGAGGGAATACTTGTTGTATTTAGAGGAATTTCCCCTATGGACAGGTATTCATGAGGAGATGATCATTTTGGACCTTCATGATGGCCTAAAGCCCATGGATGGATTCAAAGACCCCATACTTGGGGCATGACAATGATGACCAACTTGCACATTGAAGAAGGAGTTTGTTACCTTTGGAGGCACTTTGGCAGGCCTAAATGGATGAGTTCAACCTCTCTTCACTTGAACGATGGCCTTGGAATGCCTACAGATCATCCACCTAGCCCATGACATCATCATTTTGGGGCTAGGGTTTCATGGAGGTGATGTTCTAGTGAAAGAAGGGTGCTTGGTGCAATGTTTGGAATTTCATAGTTTGATTAGGCCTTGGAGGGTCCACCATTCCACTTTTCAGGGATGCATGTCCCCCATTGGAGCTCAACATCACCCTACTAAGGTTTATTCATGTAATTTTGTTTAATTTTGTAAATTAGGGAAAATTGATTAGGTCAGCCTTGTAATTTTGAACTAAAATTAATTTTAGGGTAAATTTTGTATAAATAAACATAAAGTGACATTCATTTTCACAATAATTATCACTTGGGAGAGTGGAGGTTTGAAATTGGCGCCCTCTTAGGGTTGTTGGATGAAATTATGAGGAACATCTCTCTTAGAGGAAGTTTTGCAACTTGGATCAAATCTTGTGAATTGTTTTTGGCAATCTAATCTTCTTTTGCATGATTATTCTTGGTGTAAGTAAGTAAAATATGCATTTTGTCATCTAGTTGAATGGTTAATTGTATGGTTTTATTTTCTCATACACGATTATGGAATTGCATGCCTAATGAATGTTATAAGTGAAGGACTTAAGGTTCTACTTCTTCACTTTTTATTTTCTAAGATTTATAAGATTGTTCTAGTAATTGTCTAAGCTCCAAGGCCCTAAAGTGATAGCACCTTGGAAGTATTGATCAATTATTATTGCTAAATATTTTGAATCCTAAAACATCCAAGAAGAGGGAGGCACTAGGTCGTAGAAGAGCCTACACCCTACTAGCTCTCCTTCTCCAAGCTTGAAGTTCTAGGGAGACTAAAGGATATACTCTCCCTAGAATCATTCATCTTGGATTTGAGTATTATCATTTATTTACATCCCTAAAAGAGATCCGTTATATTAACTCCATCTCCCAAAAAGGCACTAGCTTCTTACCTCATCTCCTTGACAAAACTATAAACTTATTCTACATGATACCCTATTAATATAACCTAATCCACTAACCTAGACTAAACTACTCAATCTTAAAGCTTGATACTGCTAAAACCATTTTTTTGCATCCCTAACAAGCCTATTAACCATGTAAACCTACCCATCAATTGCACAATCCTAGGCACTATCACCTCAGCACTTTAATCTAACTTTTGTTTCTATTTAAGTGCATGTTTTGAAATTTGTCATAATCACTTTGTTGTTTTTGTAACCCATGTTACAACCACTATGTGCAGCCCCAATCAACCTACTAATTGTTCTATAAACTGCCCACAAAATTATACTAGGCAAGTTGTTATCATTTTATGTCAAACTTGTATATGTTAATTGCCTCATTAAGGTACTTTTTCTGAGGTGTGTTACTATTGTCATCACTATCAATTTGTTGTTGTTACAAGTGTTTAGATAGCCTTTAAAGTCATTTATTGACTCTTGTTAATCTTTAAATTGTAAGTGAAAAAAGTATTATCATTTGTAAAATATTTATATCTCATTGATGTCATCATAACTTGCAATTTCTGAATATATTGTTGCTACTATAATTTTATCCTCGTTTATATATAATTTATTTTAGTAGCACAAAATTTATCTTGAAGTCATTGATCTTAAGCATTGAAATTATTTTTATTGCTAATGTTTGGTGTTTCATTAGTAAAGTAAAGGTACCATTCACCTTATTTCCCTTTGACCCTTTAACATAACCATATCAAGTGACTTCATTCAGTTAAATGACCTAGAGAGAGGGGTGGTATTACATTGTCTTATCCTCCTACATCGATTCAATTTTCCTCGAATGGCACTTCTTTGGTAAGCCTTCCACTCAAATACTTTACTTCACAAGGCTTACCTGGCGACTCCACTGAGGGAGATTCCCTCTTTTCACTTTGATAATCCCTAGAAGGATTATATGGCGACTCCACTAATGATAAATCCAACCATGGATTCTCAATGGGACCCAAGTAATTTTAAACCCTTGGATATGATTAAAATCTTGGGTTACCCTCGACAAATTCCTCTGAGGTATGAAAAATGGCTCCCAAGATTCACTGGTAGTGATGAGGAAAACACTGAAGACCATATGAGTGACTTTTGGGCCTTCTTTCAACTCCACCCTATCAATGATGATGTTGAAGACATAACAATGAAAATTTTCTCTGATACTCTTCATGGAACTGCTAGAATATGTTATGATGGCCTCCCTAATGCTAGTATTACATTCATGGATCAATTAGAGGAAGTTTTCCTAAAAAAATAGAATATAAAATAGGATCCAGACATGTTAATAAAAATACTTAATTACATAAATAAGAATGAAAATGAGATTGTTAGGGAATTCCATACCAGGTTCCATAAGCTGTCATGACAACTCCCTAGAACCTATCGTCCTATACCCCACTTTCTCCTTTACCTATATATCAGGGCATTCTCAAGAAAATCAGGATTCTTGCTTGATAAAAAGGGCCTAAGGTCAATATAGCAATTTTATGACATGACCACAAAAATCGAAGCCAACATATCCTCATCCAAGGAAGAACATTCCATTATTCCAGAAGTCAAGGTTGATGACCCCACATATACCCGAGATGCTCTTAGTCCAGAGAGAAGGATCCTAATGAAGGTTACCAATCCCATAAGGAAGAGAAATAATTTACTCATGCTTCTAGTGAGGATAATGAGAACCTGGTTGAAGAGAGATAACCTGAATATATCAAACATGATGATGAAGTATTAATGTATTCTCCTCCCTCTGATGAAGCCATATGAGATCCTATTATTCCTGCATAATAAGAAGAGGATGAGCTTATTCATTTTCATTTTTAGGATACCCTATTCTATGATTAAAAAGGTGAAGAAGTAAGGGAATCCTTGGATGAGTTATACCCTTTGTATTGTGATGAAGCTGAAGATGTAGAGGCAACTCATGAGGATGAGGCATTGATTCCTTCTCTTCCATTTGATGAAGTCATCCAATCCTTTGATGCTCCTACACAAGAAGAAGTGAAATGGTAAGTTGTTTCCCTTTTCAAGTATTTGATGATGCTTTACTTTGTGATTTGGAAAGAAAAGAAGTGTTAGAGGAGCCCTTTGATGCTTTAATCTCTTCGTGTTATGATAAAGGCAATGACATGGTTAATAATATTGATGAGTTCATACATGTTGGGAGACATAAATGAGATGTGATTTGTTATAATGGGGATCTTATTTACGACATTGAGGATCATTTTAAACTATTTCCTTTACATCTATCATATCAGGTTACTACTAATTCTGACATTTGGCAACAAGGAGATGATATAGTTACAGACATCTTCCAAACACCCAAGGATGACCTAGTGCTATGTTTTCATGATGATTTTTTATCATACCTTGAGGATTTTGATGAGTGGTCCTTTGAGCACTTGGATTTATTCTATGAAGAATATTATCAACCATCGTTGTGCTCAGATCTTGATAAGGGTGAGGATGATTATTTCCTAAAGCAAGATACTTGTGACAAGGTTTTCCATCTCCCTTCAATTACTTTACCACGTTATGTTACTAAGGATGCAGTTGAGAAACATGTCCCTTGTCCCAAGTTTTCTCTAGGGAAGACCCTTCTTTTAGAATTCAAGGTTAGGTTCAATACCTTAAGACTAATTTTAGTATCTCAATCTATCAACTCTCCCCTAAGAAGTTTCCAATCATCCTCTAGGTTCTTGCTAGTCCCTTCTCAGACCTTAGGATGTGATGATGTCCAAGGTATCCAACCTTCAGACTCTTTGAGTCGGTATTTTGAGCCTTTGACTTTTCACAATCCTTTTCTAAAATGGATTGAGAAATTTCCTAGAAGTGTGCCTTGGTATAATTTTTTCCCTCCCTCCCGCCTCCATGAGCTAGACTTTACAATTTCCTATGATATGATACATTCTCTAACTCATCTTATTTTTGTGCTTAACTTGTCATTGTTTTGGCTTATGATGAAGCACAGAGGAAGGTGTTATGAGGCATTTCTAGGATGGTTTCACTGGTTATATGACTACACCCAGTATTCAACCAATAGGTAAGTAGAGGTAGGTAGGAATTTGCATCCATTGTACATACCATTCCATATCATTCTAGTATAGTTGTCGTTGCATTTTCATATTTTCTTTGCTTCTTTTGTATATATGTATGCTCATGATAATATGTTATATTAGTAATTCTTTTATTTCGACTTCATATATGTAAAACAGGTGATATCACCACCCTAGTTGTTACTAATATCTTTTGTTGAGATTTAGCAGGCATAGGTCATACCAGAGATGTTGAGGCTCTCATGTGTTCTATAGTGAGCACATGTCCCCAAGTTGGAGCTAGATGGTATCCCCTAGCATAGGGATAAATAAGGATATCGTGTCTTGAGGCCCACAAGTTCCAAAAATGGAGTGTCGAGAGTCATAAAACCTAAGCATGGACCCATAGGGCCCCTCTTTTCTTCAGTGCAGTCCACATATCACGGACAATAGTATTCATCATACCGAATTGGTCTTGAAGTGGCAGTGGGTCTTGCTCCATGAGCTAATGAGACTGGGTATCATGATATGTATCACTCTAATTTTTTAAGAAATTAAACATGTTCTATTGAATCCTTATTCATTTCATGACATTTTCTTGGAAATTATTTGCTTTGCCTTGTTTAACCCTAGGAGGGTGACATAGTTCCCTAGAAAATTGATTTCCCTTTAGGATGGATTTCTACTGGGTGGATATTTGAAGAGTCATCGTTTGTTCCCTCCATACTTACCACTTTCTATCTTTAGTACTTTCATCTCCCCATATTTTCGGCATTTGGATTGGATACACTAGGAAGGGTTGTACCTTACCTCGTGGGAAGAAGGAGCCAAAGGCCCAGAGGGTAAAAGTAGATGGAAAGACTTAAAAGCCAATTTTGAAACCTTTGAGATGATTCAACCAGGGATCCCCAAGAATGAAGTAAAAATATTTTTAGTAATAAAAGGGGACCCAAAAGATAATGTGAATAATCAAGTTATTAGTTGATGGGTAGGAGGTCTCATCATGAGCCAACCTATTATGACCATGGACATGTAGTGGTATGAAATTACCACCTATTTGGTCACTAAGCCAGGGTAATGGATCTTGGTTGCATATCCAAGAGAAAGGGGGTCTCATCACAAGCCAACCTTCTCAATTCTTTGACCTAATTTGTGGATGACATTGTCACCTCTGGTCACCAATCCAGGACAGTGGCCCTCAACTATTCCCTTGTAGAAAAAGAGGAAAGATCAAAAGAAAGAAATCTAAGAATAAATGGCAATGAATGAGCTAGGAAACAATTGCATCCATGACAAGGTGCATCTCGCCCTCCACAAAGGCACCCACATGTAAGACTCTACATTTCCCCGTTATCGCATGCACCCCATGCCCAAAGGTTTACCCCATGCCACCTCACACACTTGAATGACTTGGATTAGACTCCACCTGGGAAA
>ML781213.1:335059-379599 GCA_009831015.1 Picea engelmannii | reverse complement strand
GGCTTGGAGACCACCCACCTATCCCATCATGCCATCATTTTTGGCGTAGGGTTTCATGGAGGTGATGTTCTTGTGAAAGAAGGGTGCTTGGCACAACGTTTGGTAGTTGATGGCGTGATTAGTCCTTGGAGGGGCTAATGTTCCACTTTTTAGGGTTGGGAATCCCCCATTGGAGCTCATTGTCACCCTAGAAATGACATGACCTCACCCTACTAGGGTTTATTCAGGTATTTTTTTTTATTTAGTAAATTAGGGAAAATTGATTAGGTCGGCCCTGTAATTTTGAACTAAAATTAATTTTAGGGTAATTTTTTTATAAATGATCAAAAAGTGACATTCATTTTCACAATCACTCTCACTTGGGAGAGTGGAGGTATGAAATTGGAACCCTCTTAGGATTGTTGGATGAAATTATGAGGCACATCTCTCTTAGAGGCCTTTTTGCAACTTGGATCAAATCTTGTGAAGTGTTTTTGGCAATCTAGTCTTATTTTGCATGATTATTCTTCGTGCAAGTAAGCAAATTCTAAATTTTGTCATCTAGTTGAATGGTTAATTGTATGGTTTTATTTTCTCATATAATATTATGAAATTGTATGCCTAATGAATGTTAGAAGTGAAGGACTTAAGCTGCTACTTCTTCACTTTTTATTTTCTAAGCTTTATAAGATCGTTCTAGTAACTGTCTAAATTCCAAGGCCCTAAAGTGCTAGCACCTTGGAAGTATTGATCAATTATTGTTGCTAAATATTTTGAATCCTAAAACATCCAAGAAAAGGGAGGCGCTAGGGAAGAGAAGAGCCTACATGATCTGGATTTTATGAGCTGAATGAAATGACTATATATTATTAATAGGTGATTAACACAAAATAACAGAGATACAGTAAAACTAGTTTTCTATTCAATAAGGAAATAAGTTGAAACTATAAAATGCAGCGGAAACAAGCTTATTGGAATGGTGGCGGCTAATCTCTGAGAAGAGATGTGACGACTGTGCTCATTCAAAAGAATATGATTACAATGAGGCTCTAAAGGCCTTTTTACAATAAATAGGAATGCCAAAAACCCTAGACATCCAAAAACCTAACCCTAGGAGATGAAGCGCCAAAAGTCATGTGGTACCTGTATGGGTAAGATAGCACATCAACTTCCCGGGGTCGTAACTTTTGCATACGATCTCCTTTTTAGGTGTATGATAACCTGTTCGAAAGGTATCATCGAGGAGATTCATTTTGGGGGATCAATCATTCCTTGGATTATAATTGACAAGCTCGATCCCAAAAAACCTTCATTTAGGCCCTCAAAATGGCCCCGAAAGTTAAAACTTCTATGTAATGTCCCCAAGGTCGAGCCCAGCTATAAATCTTGTTTGCGAAATGAGTTGTAAAAAAAATTTATAGGATGGTGAGCCAATTTTATATAAGATGGTGGGCTTATGTGATTGTTAGGCCAGAGAGCCTAAGGGTTGAAGGCCAAGAGCCTAATTTTGTACATGTATCAATGCAGAACATTAATATAATATAAACATCGCCACGATGAATGAGTGGTGGGGGACTAAGCTTCCACAGAGTGGGCAAGGGATTAGGGGTTGGAAGGTGGAAAAAGGGAGCTAAGTGTGGAGTCTAGGGGCTTACGTCCTTGGGAATAATATTTTAATATTATTCCAAAAAGACCATGTGAATAATATGTTTTTATCCTAACTTCTTTTGTAATGACATGTGACTTCCAAATGGTGGAAGTAACGCACATTGATGGAAGCATGCAACTCCATAGGTGACAAGTGTCAACCCAAGCCCATGCAAATAAAATGGCCGAGATGAGTCGTGGTGGGGGTCCTCCTCCATTCTACTTGAATTTCTGAGCGTGAATCGATCCGACCTCTGCAGGAGACCTCGTGCATCTTCTGAACCATACATCCCCTGAACCAGAAGCCTGTGATGATTTCGGGAAAAAAATTGTGGTTGTTCTGGAAAGTCAGTACACCACTTCTTTTTTCTAAACCGTGGAGTCTAAATCGACCCCTGTGTGGACAAATCGTCATGCATCCTTGAGAATCCAGAGTGTGAGTCTATCCCGTGTTGCCAAATTGAGAAAACAAAAGTGTTTCATCCCTACTAAGCCTGATTATGTTGTTGCACCTATCTGTAGCTACCCTGGGGTGTTCGTGTTTAGATTCCCATTGATTGTGGTGGACGTGTAGTGTTTGATCCCATGTGGCTTGTTGGCCAGTTTGTACAACACTCTCTGCAGGTGAGAGAGGTGGTTGAAGTTGGAAGAACAGGTTGTTGGGCCTATGAGTGACTCTCTCCAAGTGAGAGAGTGCGCAGAGGAAGGAGAGAACTCCTGGAAGGAACCATGTAGTTTCCACAGAGCTCGGAGACTTCCGGTCCGATCTATTGCTGAAACCCAAGGCAAGGGAGGTTAGCAGCTGAAGGACTATCTAGGTGACAGAGAAGGTGTATACTCCTGGGGTGGAATAGGCATGTGGGAAAGGAGAGTCTGTGGGCAGTGGGCATAAGTGGTTCCTGGGAGAGAATCCTTCCTTGTGACTGTGTGTTTTCCCTATAACCTTAGCCTAGCCTAGGATTCCTTGCCTTGGGGGTGGAGCTTAGTCCCAACTCGGGGGTGACCCACTGTTGAGCTTGATGAGCAGTGTGGTCTAAGGATGGGAGGTTTGTGGAAGGCCTGCACCTGGTTGGTGGAATTACCACCGTTTCGAAGATAAGTACCATATGATGTTTTAATTATGTTTTTGCATGTCTCTTTATTGATATTTATCATGTATTCTGCTGTGTGTACGAAGTAATGTTAAAGCCATTGATTATTTATAATAGTAGTAATTCTTATGGTTACTCTGAGTTTAAATGTGTTTCATTTTCTTAAATGCATGTTTTATATATAGAATTAAGTATGATATTTTTATTCCGCGAAGTACCGCCCATGGGCCCGGAATGGGGAAGTTACAGCTAAAAATAGTAAATTGCCAAAATTGCTAGAAAATTGTTTTGAGCCAGTTGGAAAAGGTGGGTGGCCACCGATATCCACTTAGATCAATCCTCCCTCCTTAGGAAGCAATGGTCTCCATTGCGTTGAGTTCCCCCATCATATGAGGAAATTTTTGTTGAATTTGACCCCGGGTGAGCCACTTGCCTTGGTGCAGGAGCTGCCCCACTTTGACGAATCGATAAACATGGATCATTTGTTGTCGAGTTCCCTTGATCTGTGTGTCCAAAATATGATCGTTGGATGCCTGTTGTATGCATTCAGGGTTGAACTCTGCTGGTGTCAGTTTTTCTGCTACGTCTGAGGTGTCCAATAATGGTGGGAAATAAGGGCGAAGGAGATCCACGTTGAACACTGGGTGCAGGCCAAGGAAAGGAGGAATCTTGATGTAATATCCCTAAGGTTGAACACAATTGTAAATGTAAATGAAAATGTACTTAATATGGTGAGTTTTTTAATACCATTTTGTATGCACATTTCATGGCATAGTGTGCTCATGTACTGCGCAGTGAAATGATGAAGTATGCACATTCCAAGATACCACGCGCAACATCTTAAGTGTGCGCGATTGTGAGGTCAATGAGCCTTTGTGTATATGCTATGTTTTATAGGCTAGTGAGACAGTTATTATAAGCTAGGATTCTTCTGTTTTGATTAGGCCAAAGAGCCTAGATGTTAAAGCCCAATGCGCATGTTTTTGTATATGTCTCATGATTAATATAAAATACATCGTTGTGCACAGACCGACCATGATAAAAGAGATGGGGGAATAAACTCCACTAGTTAGGGAAAGGGAGGGGCCTAAAAGTTAAGGAAAAGGACTAATCTAGGGAGCTTAAGCCAAAAAGGAATATTATATTAATATTTCTTAAATATAAAGTATGGATAATTATTTTACCCTAAGTTCTAAAGTTGGGGAAAAGTGAGCCAAAGTATCTCCCAACATGACAAGTGTCAAGTTGGGGACATGCATACATATTGTGGGGACTTAGTTCATTTTCCCATCTTTTCCAACATTTATCTCATCATTTCCTTCCATCATTCATTCATCAAGTCAATCATCCATGAGCATGCACACACCCATTCAGATATCTTTCGTACCTTCATGACTGTACCTGAACCTGTATCCATGGCCATTTTTGTGAGGGTGTAGTTCGTTAGCTTGGGAGATGGATTGAAGAAGCAGGTTCTCAGGCCCGTGGGATATTGAAGAGGTGAGTTGTCAAGCCCGTGATCATTTCTCTGAGTGAGAGAATTGTTGGGAATTGGTTTCCTAAAGGTGATAAATTGCAGCTACAGTGCTCTGAGACTACATGTCCAGCCTGTTGCTCAAGCCCGGAAAGGAAGTGGGGCAGCCAAAGGACTATTGAGAAGAGAAGGGCCACACATCTTGGGTAGGACAGACATGTGGGGAATTAGGGACTGTAGGCTATTAGTTTGAGTTGGCACCTGTGACGAAGTCTTTCCTGTTGTCTATGAGACTTTAGCCTGGTTAGGAATCCCTTTACCCGGGTGGAGTTTATTCTCAGCTCGGGGATGACTCACTGCTGAGAGTAATGAACAGTGTGGTATAAGGATGGGAGGTTCGTGGAAGGTCTGCGCGTAGTTGGTGACATTATTACCAAGATAAGTTCCAATTGTGTGATAAATTAGATGTTGCATTGTTATTTACATGTGTATTTTCGTGGGTTTATCTTATGTGTGGTTATGATTGTCTGTATATTTATGGGTATTTCATGTATATGCTGCATGTATATTTTTACTATTATTTCCATGTGAATCCCTGTATTTACAGATGTATTTGTATGTTTACATTTTATATATAATGCTTCTGCAAGAGTTTTGTGTGTGTATGTTTTAATTGCATGCAGTTCGAAAAATTTATGTGGCATAGCTCAGTTGCATACTGGGTATGTTACAGTATGTTCTGCAGAGAGAGAACAGTAAGAGTTCTCTGGGGTAGCATGGTCCAACATGGATGGTTGGGGACGTTAAAAATTGGTATCAGAGCTTCAGTTTTCAACACTGAGCCTGGATAGGTCGAGCAAGTTGAGTAGAAGTGAAATTTCACAGAGGATTTATTTCGAAGTGGCCAAATTTCGAGTTGCAGAGCATCCAACTACAATATGGTACAAAAATTGGGAAAAGCCCCAATTTCAGTTGGTAAATTCATGGGGAAATTAAGAAATTCAGCCATGTGGTAAGATACTATTGTTTTAATATCTGTTCTAGCAAATTTGGACATGGAATTGGTCGAATTTGAAGTTATAGAGAAGCCATAACAGTTAGAGTGAGTTTTATAATTAAAATTCTCAATTCGCGAATTGATTTTTGGATAAATTCGTTCCATAAATGTCAACCCACAACAATTTGTTGTTACACAGGTTGAACTGGTGTTATTGGGTGAAATTGAACGAATTTCATAGTTGCAGAATATCTATGGTAAATTCGGGAAAAAGTTAAGCAAAAGCCCCAATTTCTGCAGCGAAATTCACCAGTAATTGTTGCGCATAAAAATGAGTGTGCGCAGGAGGGAGCACTAAAAATACATGATGCACAGTGGAAATCTTGTGATAGGTAAAATTTGGCACTGCATGGCAGGATATTGGCGTGTTGGTGCACGCGCTAAATTTTGGTGCCACACGGAAAAATGTTAGTGTGCAGGTGTGCGTGCTAAATTTCAATGTCGCGCAGAAAAATGTTAGTGTGTGGGCGTGCGCGCTAAATTTCGGTGCCGCACAGAAAAATGTTGGTGTACAGGACCGTGCAATAAAGTTATCATTGTGCGGTGTGCACACACATAATAATGATGCATGTGGTGTGCATAGTGTTGGCACTGCGCAATGGAGTATGTTAGTTGCGCATGCAATGTGGGTAAATGTGGTCGCACGACAATTTAGTGAATGGTGCACGCAAAGTATTGGTGCATGGTGGGGCGTACTAAAATTTGGGGTGGTACAGCGCGTCGAGCGAAATGCACATGGAATATCAACGCACAGTACAAAAAATGTGCGTGGTGGATATTGGCATGTGACATAAAAGTAGTGCGCAAGTTATTGGCGCGACAGAGAAGTGATACACAGTGGTTTTGAAGTGAGTGAAGCATGATTAACCTTTTGTTGTTGTTATGAATTATGAATATGGGTTTACAGGTTGAAATTTTTGTGCGTGAATTTGTTTGAAGGGTGAACAACAACAGAAAACCAACGAATTTTCGCGACGTTTTATATCATTTGAACATCATCTTTTTGTACCACGTTTTTTAGGGCCTTAAGAGCGTTTTTAGCAAATCAAAATCCATGAGATAGATGTGTATGAAGAGAACACATTGTCTCTGTATCTCAAATGAAAGAGCTCGGAGAGAGCTTTCTAATGGTGTAAATTGTTTGTCAAACTGAGATTTTATGAGAAAGTTACAACACAAACAGTGAAGGGTAAATTTTAAGACCCCACTAACGTCAAAGAGCCATAACTTTCTGCTCTGGAATCAGATTGAGGCACAGGAGTAGTCAATGAAAATATATTGAGCCATAGAAGACAATCCCAGAGTTTAATTAAATTTTTTGGCATGTTAAAAGTGTTTAATATGGAAAATAAGGAACCTATAGCATATCAGTTACAATATGGTATTTTGTCCTAGAACTTCAGCCGACTGTAACTAGGAGCCTGGAACCCAACAAAAGGTGAAACTTGGATAGAGTGTCCATAAGGTGTATATGAAGAAACCCAATTTAAATCCTATGAAAAATCCAATGGAGTAGGTGTGAAATTGCATATTTACAGCACAGAGTTGCGCCAAGTTGAAAAATGAACAGAAAAATTAATGGGAAAATTTCAAGTAGCCATAACTTTCTGCTAAAGACTTGGAATGGAGCATGGGAGAAGGAGTTGGAAAGGTATTAGACAGTGGAGTCTAAATATACACCCATAAAATTTATCTGGGCATTCAAATTTATAGGGAATCAGAAGAAATAATTATGATATATATTATTGAACTAGACTGGTTCATATTTTCATGAAATTACTAAAACAGTTAGCCTGACAAAGTTTTGTTGGCTGCACATTTTGCAGAGTTAACAACAACTAGATCAGATCAAGATTAGCAGAGATTCCAGAGGAATGGAAGAGGCACAAGGGAATTACATTCAGGAGGATGATATCAGAGGGATGGATTTCCATTTGGGCATTGAAGGAACAAACTCCAATGGACATGGAGATGAAAGGAATGAAAACATGAATATGGTTGAGACCATTAAAAATTTGCAGAAGGATGTCCAAATCCATAAAGCTGATAATGAAAGGCTTATGAAAGACAAGGAGCAGTAGGATGACTTCAACATGAAGTTATTGCAAAGCTTGAACAAAATAGAAAATAAATTGGATAAGGAGAGTGGCTCAACCAAATCGAGAAGTCACAGGCCTTTTGATGAGAAAAGAAAATCAAAAAGTGTTAGGAGACATTACCACCACTCCCCGACGCATTCCAATAAGAGATCACACAGCATCTCAAGTCCATCCCCTAGCAAGAAGCACAAGAGGTCTGGGGTGGATGAGCTATGAGGAGAAATGAACAAAATCAAACCTCCTACATTTGATGGTGAGCACAAGAAGGATGAAGATGCAGAAACATGGTTTCTGGGCATGAGAAAGTATTTTCAATTGCATAATTATTCTTCTCATGTAGAAGGCAGAATTTCTATCTATCAACTCAAGGGAAAGGCATCCATGTGGTGGGATCATCTTGTGCAGGTGCAACACATTAAAGAGAAAAGTGTTAACTGGAGGGAATTCAAGAAGTATTTTGAGAAACAATACTTGACTAAGAGATATTATGACAAGAAAATGAAGGCATTCTTTGAACTCAATCTTGGGAGTATGACAATAGATGAATACGAGAGAAGGTTTTCAGAACTGTTGAAATATGTCTTTTTCATCAAGGATGAGACAGTTAAGATTCAAAGGTATTTGAGTGGATTGCCATCATTCATCAGTGACAAAATACAGTATGATGATCCCAAGACATTGGAGGAGACCATAAGGCGAGCTAAATACCTATATGATCAACAAAAAGAAAGGCCAAATTTCCAAAAATATTGGGAAGACAAAAAGAAGTTCAAGATGGATCAGAGGAAGAATGGAGATAAACCATTCTTCAAAAATAATCCACCGGGACAAAAAACTCCTAGACAACCCAGAACGATTGAAACAGGGGGTCAAATACCAAGTCATCTACCTATTCAATGTTGGGGTTGTAAAGGAGATCACGTGTTCAGAGATTGTCCTCATAGAGGTGAAAAAGGGAGGATTGTTCACAATGTACAACAAGCTGAAACAGTGGAGGACATGAGAAGAAATGTGCCAAGGATCTATGTAGCCCTGGACAACAAGAAAGCAGAGTATCAGTCACATATGATTGAAGTGGAAGGTATGATTAACAACCAAACCATTGTTATTTTAATTGATTCAGGACCTAGTCATAGTTATATAGATCCTAAGATGGTGAAAAGTTTGCATTTTCCAAGAAGCAAGAATGGGAAATCTTGGTTGGTGCAGTTTGCTACCGGATCCAAAAGAAAAGTTAATGAGATGGTTAAGTCATGTCTTATGGACATGAATGGATTGAACACTAGGGCAGATTTGAACATATTTCCTTTAGGTTCCTACAAATTTCTAATTGGGATGGATTGGTTGGAGCAACATCATGCCATCCTAGACTGTCATAACAAAGAATTTAATTGCTTGGATGAGGAAGGAAAACTAAGCAAAGTGCAGGGAATTCTCAAGGTAGTAACCATCAAAGAAATTGCAGCATTGCAGCTAAAGAAATGTTACAGGAAAGGGTGTCAAATATTTGCAACACATATGGAAGGGACACCTAAAGATAAGGTGCCAGATTTGGAAGATCATGCAGTCCTGGAACATTTTGAAGATGTGTTCAAGGAGGTACCAGGACTACCCCAAAAGAGAGATATTGATTTCTCTATAAATTGAATGTCTGGAGTAGCTCCAGTGTCAAAGACTCCTTACAGAATGAGTACACCAGAGCTAAAGGAGTTGGAAATGCAGCTTGAGGAACTTCTGAAGAAGGGGTATATATGCCCAAGTGTGTCACCTTGGGGTGCTCCAGTCTTGTTTTTGAAGAAGAAAGATGGGACATTAAGATTGTGCATTGATTTCAGACAGTTGAATAAAGTGATTCTTAAGAACAAGTATCCTCTGCCAAGGATTGATGATCTTTTTGATCAATTAAAGGATACAAAGATATTTTCAAAGCTAGATCTTAGATCAGGATACCATCAAGTAAGGATTAAAGATGAAGATATCAACAAGACTACCTTTAGGATAAGGTATGGTCATTATGAGTTCACAGTGGTGCCATTTGGGTTGTCAAATGCACTAGTTGTTTTCATGTGCTTAATGAATGGTGTTTTCCGAGAATATTTAGACAAGTTTGTCATTGTCTTTTTGGATGACATTCTTATATATTCCAAGTCAGAAGAAGATCATGAGCATCATTTGAGGATGGTGTTGCAAGTATTAAGGGAGCATAAGTTGTATTCCAAATTGAGCAAGTGCTCATTTTATCAGAAGCAAATTCACTATTTAGGACATATCATTTCCAAGGAGGGGATTGCAGTGTATCCTGAGAAGATAGAATCCATTAGAGAATGGTCAGTGCCAAAGAATGTGACAAAGGTCAGATCATTCATGGGCCTTGCAGGATACTATAGGAGATTTATTGAAGGATTTTCAAAGATTGCACACCCAATCACTTCCTTACAAAAGAAGGGTGTGAAGTTTCAGTGGACATTGGATTGTGAAAAGAGTTTCCAACACTTGAAACAATTATTAAAAAGTGTTCCAATACTAAGGATTGCATACCCAAATGAAGACTTCATTGTATGCACAGATGCATGTAAAGAGGGACTTGGTGGATTCCTCACTCAAAATGGGTTTGTTATATGTTATGAATCAATAAAGTTAAAGGAGCATGAAAGACACTATGCCACTCATGATTTGGAGTTGGCAGCCATAGTGCATGCCTTGAGGAAATGGAGACACTACCTCATGGGGAAAGGGTTTGGGCTGAGGACAGACCACAATGGTCTGAAATATTTATTTGATCAGCCAACTCTAAATGCTAGGCAAACTAGATGGTTAGAATTTCTAAGTGAATATGACTTTGATATAAAGCATATCAAGGGGAAAGAGAACAAAGTGGTTGATGGACTCAGCAAAAGAGTGCATGAATTGCATACTACATCCATTAGCATGTACCAATCAGATTTGAAAGACAGAATTACAGAGGCTTCCAAATCAGATTTGCATTAGAAGGAATTAGTGGCAAAATTATAGCAAGGTATTTTGCAGCAGAAAATTGAAGATTACAAGATAGATAATGATGAAATTCTCATGTACAGGGGTAGAATTTATGTACCAAATTATAATGAATTGAAAAATGTGATATTGAGAGAAATGCATAATATGCCTTATGCTGGGCACCTAGGATATCATAAAACTATTACAGCTGTCAAAAGCCAATATTATTGGTCAGGCATGAAGAAAGAGGTTTCTGATTTTATTGCCAGATGTTTGGAATGTCAAAAAGTAAAGGCTGAGAATAGACACCCATCTAGTTTTCTACAACCATTACCCATTCCTGAGTGGAAGTGGGAAGTTGTAACAATGGATTTCATCACCGAACTACCCAAAACAAACAAGAAACATGATTCTATCATGGTAGTGGTGGATAAGCTTACTAAAGATGCTCATTTTGTTCCAGTTAAGCTCACTCGCAAGGAAGCCAACATTGTTGATGTTTATATGAAGGAAATTGCCAGATTACATGGCATACCAAAGACAATTATGTCTGACAGAGATCCAAAATTTACCTCAAAATTTTGGAATGGATTATTCAATGGATTTGGAACAAATTTGAATTTTAGTGCAGCTTGTCATCCAGAATCAGATGGACAAACAGAGAGGGTGAATCAAGTGATTGAAGATATGTTGAGGATGTACGTGATGGATAAACCATCAAAATGAAAAGACTACCTACACTTGGTAGAGTTTTCTTACAACAATGGGTACCAAGCATCTCTAAAGATGAGCCCATTTGAGCCACTGTATGGCAGAAAGTGAAACACACCGGTAAGTTGGGATAACCCAGCAGATAGAGTAGTGGTTGGACCAAAATCACTCAGAGAAATGGAGGAGAAAATGATAAAAATAAAGAAAAATTTAAAGGTTTCCCAAGACAGGAAGAAAAGCTATGCTGACAAGCGTAGAACTCATAGGAAATTAAAAGTGGGTGATCATGTATTCTTGAAAGTGAAAGCCAACAAAAGTTCCCTGAATTTGGAAAATTGTTCAAAGTTGGTAGCTCGCTATTGTGGGCCATTTGAAATCCTAGAGAGGATTGGTCCAGTATCTTCTATGATTGCATTGCCTGCATCTATGTCTGTTCATAATGTATTCCATGTATCTTTGCTCAATAAATATATACCTGATGCTAATCATGTTATTGATTGGAATGTGATTCAGGTGGAGCAAGAAGGTGCTTTCCAAGTGCATTCGGTACGCATTCTGGATCAGAAAATCAAAAAGCTCTGGAATCGAGCCATAGGTCTTGTAAAGGTCCAATGCACCTGGTACAGTCATGAGGACGGTACTTGGGAACATGAGGATGCAATGCATGCAGAATACCCGCATCTTTTTGAGGATTTTTGAATTTTTTTTGTACATGGGTATATGATGCACTGGTGATAGTGCATAAATAAGGGGAGGGGAGTGTAATATCCCTAAGTCCAAACCCAATTGTAAATGTAAATGAAAATGTACTTAAGTTGGTGAGTTGTTTAATACCATTTTGTATGCACATTTCATGGCATAGTGCGTGCATGTACTGTGCAATAAAATGATGAAGTATGTACATTCCAGGGTACTGTGCGCAGCATCTTAAGTGTGCCTGATTGTGAGGCCATCGAGACTTTGTGTATATTCTATGTTTTATAGGTTGGTGAGCTCATTATTATAAGCTAGGATTCTTATGTTTTGATTAGGCCAGAGAGCCTAGATGTTAAAGGCCAATGCGCCTATTCTTGTATATGTCTCATGATTAATATAAAATACATCATTGCACACAAACCAACCAGGATAAAAGAGATGGGGGACTAAACTCCACTAGTTAGGGAAAGGGAGGGGCCTAAAATATAAGGACAAGGGCTAATCTAGGGATCTTAAGCCAAAAAGGAATATTATATTAATATTTCTTAAATATAAAGTATGAATAATTATTTTATCCGAAGTTCTAAAGTTGGGGACAAGTGGGCCAAAGTAGATCCCAACATGACAAGTGTCAAGTTGGGGACATACATACATATTTTGGGGACTTAGTTCATTTTTCCATCTTTTCAAACATTCTTCCCATCATTTCCTTCCATCATTCACTCATCCAGTCAATCATCAATGAGCATGCACACACCCATTGAGCTATCTTTCGTACCTTCATGACTGTACTTGAACCTGTATCCATGGCCATTTTTGTGAGGGTGTAGTTGGTTAGATTGGGAGCTGGATTGAAGAAGCGGGTTGTCAAGCATGTGGGATATTGAAGAGGCAGGCTGTCAGGTCCGTGGGATATTGAAGAGGCGGGTTGTCAGGCCCATGAGAATTTCTCTGAGTGAGAGAATTTCTAGGAATTAATTTCTTGAAGGTGCTAAACTGCAGCTATAGTGCTTTGAGACTTCATGTTCGGCCTGTTGTTGAAGCCTAGAAAGGAAGTGGGGCAGTCAAAGGACTGTTGAGCAGAGAAGGGGCACACTTCTTGGGTTGGACAGGCATGTGTGGAATGAGGGAATGTAGGCTATTAGTTTTAGTTGGCACCTTTGATGGAGTCTTTCCTATTGTCTATGAGCCTTTAGCCTAGTTAGGAATTCCTTTACCCAGGTGGAGTTTAGTCCCAGCTCGGGGGTGACTCACTGTTGAGAGTGATGAACAGTGTGGTCTAAGGCTGGGAGGTTCGTGGAAATTATGCACGTAGTTGGTGACATTCTTACCAAGATAAGTTTCAATTGTGTGATAAATTAGATGTTGCATTATTAATTACATGAGTATTTTCATGGGTTTATCTTATGTGTGGCTATGACTGTCTATATATTTATGGGTATTTCTTGTATATACTTCATGTATATGTTTACTGTTATTTCTGTGTGAATCTATGTATTTACATATGTATTTGTATGTTTACATTTTATATATAATGCTTCCGCAAGAGTTATGTGTGTGTATGTTTTAATTGCATTCAGTTCAAAAAAATTATGTGGCACAGCTCAGTTGCATACTGGGTATGTTACAGTATGTTCTGCAGAGAGAGAACAGTAAGATTTCTATGGCATAGTGTGGTCCAACATGGATGGTCGGGGACATTACAGTGGATCTCAAAATCATTATCCCCCACGGCCTTGGTGATGGTGTACAACCCATAACAGAGTAGGCGAAGCTTCCGATGGGGTCCTGTAAGGCATTATTTCTGCAAGTGCAACCAAACTTTGTCACCCACCTGAAACTTATGTGGCACCCGATGTTGATCATGGCACTTCTTGTACTTGTCTTTGGACTTCTCTAGTATATCCTAAACTTGTTGGTGGATGTGTTGGATCCGCTCAATGAACCAGGTGACTTTGTCAGCTTCAATTGGAGCAGGATATGTGTCAGTCAAGGTGACCGCAAGGGGAAGTGCAACATCTACGGGACCCAATGGTTGGAATCCCAACCCCACTTGAAAGGGGATGTGGTCAGTTGAGCTATGTAGGTCTAGGTTGTAGGTATGATGGAAATAGGGAAGGCTCACATCCCATGTGCGAGGATGATTTGAATTATACATGCGAAGGATATGAACAGTCATTCGATTTACAACCTCAGTTTGGCCATTTGTCTGAGGGTGGAAGGCAGTGGATTTGGTGAGCTTGGTGTCCAGCAATGACCAGAGGCTCAACCAAAATATGTTCAAAAATTGACTATCCTGATCTGAGACAATGGTTTGTGGGATTCCAAAATGTACCTAGACTCGTTCAAAGAAGAGCTTGGTAGTGTCCTCTATTGTGATGTTCTTCTTGCAGGCAACCAGAATCACCATCTTAGAAAAGCGATCAACAACCACAAAAACAAAGTCATTTACCTGCTTGGTGGACGGGAGGCCCGACATGTAGTCCATTAATATGGATTCCCATGGCCTGTTAGGAGTAGAAAGAGGGGTGTACATGCCCTATTTCTTAGTGGTTTGTTTGGAAATAATGCAGGTAGTGCAGGACCTAATATACTTGTTGACCTCCTAACGAAGTTTCAGCCAGTAAAAATGTTTCTATAGCATCGCCACTGTCTTTTCGACGACGAAGTGTCCTGCCACCCAACTGTAGTGGGCTTCCCAGATCATCTTCGCTCGCTCACTTGATGGAACATAGATATGGCCCATATGACACAACAACCCATTCTGAAGATGGAAATTATAGACAACTGTGTTTTCACCCAATATTTGGTAGGTGGTGGTGAAGTTTGGGTCTGTCTCATAGAGTTGGGGCCATCTAGAAGTCTCATGACCGCAGGAGTCTAGCACCATGGTGAGTGTTCTGACTCGCGGTCTACTGAGGAAATCAATGACGTGATTGGTGCTTCCTTTTTTATACTTGATGTTGAGGTGGAATTGTTGAAAGTATGTGGACCACTTTTGATGGCGATCATTCTACAATTTTCCTTGTGTTTACATGAACTGCAATGGCTTATGATCAGTGTGGATCACTGTCTCCTTCCCAAGAATGTGATGTCTCCACTAGCGACAGGCTTGCATAATGGATTACATTTCTTTGACGTAAGTAGGGTACTTACAGACAATATCTGATAGTGTCTCACTATGATAGGCCATGGGGTGGCCATGCTGAGTGAGAATGGCACCCATCACATAGTCTGAAGCATCTGTCTCGATCTCAAAGGGTTGTTGCAGGTTTGGTAGTGAAAGTATTGGGGCTGAGCACAAGCACTGCTTCAAATCATAGAATGACTGTTGTTGGGACTGGCCCCATGCAAATTTATCCTTACCACTACCCCTGGTTATTTGGATGAGGTCCCATGCAATATGGGACAATCCCAACATGAACTTGCAGTAGAAATTGGCAAGGCCCAAGAAGCTTTGAATCTCAGTGAGTGTGGTTGGGGCTGGTGAGTCACGGATGACTTGGATATTGGTTGGATCCACATGTATGCCATGCTGATCAATTATGTAGCCCACGTAATGGACTATGTCCATGCTAAAAGAGAATTTTTCCAAGTTGGCATATAGCTTGTGCTGTCGCAGGGTATGTAGAACCTGTTGACTATGCTACAAGCATTCGGCCCAAGTCTTGTTGTAAATGAGAATTTCATCTAGATAAACCACTACAAAAGTATTGGTGAATTCTCACAGGATATCGTCCATCATCCTCATGAAAGTGGTTGGAGAATTTGTCAAACCAAAGGGCATGACCAACCATTCAAAAAGGCCTTCCTTTGATGTGAAGGCGGTTTTCCATACATCTGTTTGTTCTATCAGGACCTGGTGGTAGCCAGACTTTAGATCAATCTTACTGAAGTATTTGGCCCCCATGAGTTTATCAAGGAGGTCGTCAATTCATGGAATCGGGTATCGATTTCTGATTATGATTTTATTCAGAGCCCGGTAATCAATGCAGAGTCTCCAGGTTCCATCGTACTTATGTACCAACACGATTGGGCTCCCGCAAGGTGATGAGCTGGGATAGATGTGCCCCTTGTGGAGAAGTTCTTGGATCTATCGCTCAATCTCCTCATTCTGTAATAGAGAGTGGTGATAGACTATCCCATTGGGCAGCAGTCTGCCAGGGGTCAGATCGATGGGGTGCTTGACCTGGAAGTGCAGAGGTACCTTGGTAGGTGAGGAGAAGATAGCTGAGTATTCTTCCATGACCTTATCTACTTGCTTCTACTATGTGGAGAGGTTGGTCGTAGAGATCCTGGATGTGGCTATGATCTTTTTCTTATTCTGAGACCGAATCATGAAGAAGACAAACTTCCCCATCTGAGAGATGACCTTCCTGTATTGCTTAGCAGAGATCAAGGAAATAGCACTAGCTGGGACTGCCTCGAGTATCCTGTAAAATATCATGTTCAAAGTAATAATAACACTACGAGGCCTAGACTCATATACAACATGATGTTTCCATAAATAAGGTTGGCTCAAAAGAACATCCAAAAATTTGAGAGGAGCAACATCACACAATACCTCGTCTTTGAAGGGTTTGATGTCGTACAAGAGTCGACACTGTTGGTTGACGTGGAGATCGCTTCCTTGGCGAATCCATCCAATGGTGTAGGGTTTTGGGTGTGGCATTGTTGACAGGGCCAACCACTTGACGACCTCTGCTGAGATGAGGTTCTTCTGGATACCTCTATCAATGATGAAGTGAAGCAGGGTGCCTTTTACCCACATCTGTGAATGGGAGAGGCACTCTCCTTCTTATGGCTCATCTGGTTCACCAGGATGGAGCTTGGTTGTAGAAATGGTGGCACTGGGTTCTGTTTCAATGATCTGTCTTCCCCTTTCTGGTTCTGGCTCAGAATCTAAACCCACATCTAATTGAGAGGCTTTAACTTCGGGCACCAACGACTGCTTTGAGCGGCAGTCAACAGTGTTATGCCAAGGGCTCTTATGGAAGTCGTACCACTTCCTGATATCTTTATTTGTATTTTCGGTGTCCTTCTTTGCTTGCGTCTTGGACTGGTTGTCCTGATACTATCCATCTTTTCTCTATCCCTTGATTTGTGGGTTGGAGCCACCCTTTCCTGGATTTTGTTGTGAGGGGTTCCCAGGTCCTAATTGCCCCATCTTTTCTTTGAGCTTCTGCTCGATTTTGACATCATATCGGTAGGTCGCGCCCAAGGATGAGATGTCCATAAATTCCATTTCAGTATGGATGTATCTATGCAGAGCACAGCGATACTTGAGCACCAGTTGTCGATCTGAATCTTTGATACCCATCTTGGTGTGCAAGGTATGAAAGATATTTTTGAAATCTGGCACTGCTTGGTCTCTTTCTTGCCGCAGTGTGGTCCATTTGGTATACAAGTCGTCATAACTTCTGATAGGGTAGTATTGTTCCTTTATAACATCCTTGTAGGATTCCTAGGTGGTCATGACTGTAAATAATGAGGGTTCCTATGATTCCTTTTTCTCACAGAAAGTTTCCCACGAATCTTAGACATGGGGAATGACTTTGAGGAGTGCAAAAGTAATATTTTCTCTATTCTAAAAGTTATGGACAGAAAAATACCCTTCTAGTAGATTCAACCACTTGTCTATAGCATCTGCGTCTATCTAACCTTCAAATATAGGAATAACGAAGTTTATTTGTACCTTGAAGGGGGTGGCGCCTCCGCTCGAAGGAGATGTGTCGCCTGTTGGTAGTCAACGAAGGATTTGCGTGAAAATATCCATCATCTTGTTCCTTTGTTGCATGAGGGCTTCCTTAATCAACAATTTGAAAGGATCTCTTGTCCCATAATATTTATTTTCTCCTTCCATGAGAGGTCACTTGGGCGTGTGAGAGATTTTGTCCTGAAGAGAAACAGGCTCGAGACCCAACTCTTTGTACTCTGACCTTGTTGGGAGCATGCATTAAGATGACAAGGAGCAGACCACTCTGATACCACTGATCCAGATTTTATGAGAAGAACAAAATGAATACAGATTATTAACAGGTTCTTAACAAAAAATTACAGAGATACAGTAAAATTTGTTTTCTATTCAATAAGGAAATAAGATGAAACTGTAAAATGCAGCGGAAAAAAGCTTGTTGGAATGGTAGTGGCTTATCTCTAAGAAGAGATGTGATGATTGCACTCATTCGTAAGAAGATGATTACAATGAGGATTTGAAGGCATTTTTACAATAAACAGGAATGCCAAAAACCCTAGACATCCAAAAAACTAACCCTAGGAGATGAAGCGCCAAAAGTCATGTGGGCCCCATATGGGTAAGTTAGTACATCAACTTCCCAGGGTCGTAACTTTTTTATACGATCTTCGTTTTAGGCGTATGATAGCCTGTTGGAAAGGTATCATCGATGAGATTCATTTTTGGGGATAAAACATGCCTTCAACTATTATTAAGAATATCGATCCCAAAAAACCTTCATTTAGGCCCTCAAAATGGCCCCAGAAGTTAAAACTGCTAAAAATAGTAAATTCCAAAAATTGCCAAAAAATTGTTTTGAGCCAGTTGGAAAAGTTGGTGGCTACCGATATCCACCTGGATCACTACACCCTAGTATATCTCTTTCTCGAAGATTGAGGTTCTAGGGAGACTTAAGGAGCTACTCCCCATAGACTCATTCCTCTTGGATTTGAATATTATCATTTGTTTACAGCCCTAAAAGAGAGTCGTTATCTTGACTTCATCACCCAAAAAAGCACTATTTTCTTACCTCATGTCCTTGAAAAAACTCTAAACTTCTTCTACTCTATACCCTACTAATCTAACCTAATCCACTAAATTAGCCTAAACTACTAACTCTTAAATCTTGTTGTTGCTACAACACTTGTTTTGCATCCCTACCAAGCGTATTAACCAAGTAAACCTACCCATAAATTGCACAATCCTGGGCATTATCACCTCAAGGATTTAATCTATCTTTTGTTTCTATTCTAAGTGCATTTTCTGAAAGTTGTCATAATCACTTTGCTACTATTGTAACCCATGTTATAGCCACTGTGTGAGGCCCCAATCATCCTACTAATTTTTCTATAAACCACCCAAAACATTGTACTAGGCAAGTTGTTATCATTTTATGCCAAACTTGTATATGTTAATTGCCTCATTAAGGTACTTGTTTCTAAGGTGTGTTACTGTTATCATCGCTATCAATTTGGTACTGTTACAAGTGTTTAGACAACCTTTAAATTTATTTATTGACTCATGTTAATCTTGAAATTGTAAGTGACAAAAGTATTATCATTTGCAAAATATTATATCTCATTCATGTCATCATAACTTTCAATTTCCGGATATATTGTTGCTACTATAATTTTATCCTCATTTATATATAATATGTTTTAGTATCACAAAAGTTATCTTGAATTCAATGATCTTAAGCATTGAAATTATTGTTATTTCTAACGTTTGATGTTTCATTTGTAAAGGGAAGGTACCATTCACCATATTTCCCCTTGACCCTTTAACATAACCATACCAAGTGACTTCATTCAGTTAAGTGACCTAGAGAGAGGGGTGGTATTACCTTTTCGTATCCTCCTTCATCAACCCACTAGGTCTAGAGACGTCTCCCTTGGAGTAGAGTTATCTTCCTCCTAAATAGAAAGAGGTATCTTGTTGAGGTGAAAGTGACAAGTTTACCTTCGTGTTATGCAAATATCAACCTACTTGCCTTTGGGCTTTGGGAAAGTATAGATTGTGTGATAGCAGTCATGTTCCAAAATACTTATGATGGAGTACTATCAATATGTCTAGAAAAGGAAGACACTGAAAAAGTCCTGAAGGATCTCCAGAATGGGTCAACTGGAGGTCACTTTGTTGGAGAAACCACACATTATAAATTGTTAAGAATTAGATACTATTGGTCCACTCCCTTTTGATATGTGCATGTGCATATGAGAAAATTTAAAACTTTTAAGTTAAAGGTGCGAAGGGAGAAGAAAGAATCAATCCCATTGCACCATGTTACAATTAGTAAACCTTTTGAGAAGTGGGGTATCAATATTATTGGGGAGATAACCCTCATTTGTGGAAGAAACATAGATATGTTTTAACCACAACGGATTATTTTACTAGGTGGCCTAGAGTTGTTCCTATAATATAAGTAAATGAAAAGGTAGTAAGTCAATTTTAGAATAACATTTAATTGCGAGGTTTAGGGTTCCCTTTGTTTTTGTTTTTGATAATCTTGTTTATTTCTCTTCGACTTTATTGTATTAATTTTCATTGGATAAAGGAATCATTTTTGTGATATTCAACCAACTATTATGCACAAGGTAATGGAGTGGTTGAATCAACTAATAAAAATCTAATTCAAATTTTAAAAAATATAGTAACAAAAAAACATATGAATTGGAATAACACTTTTCCGAATGTTCTCTCGGTTCATATACTCACTACTATGGAGGCATTGGGTACCTTACCTTACTATCTCATCTATGGGAAAGACTTCCAACCAATATTTTCTTGTTGTCCCTACAATTATCCCTCAATTTGAGGGGGAATCCTTCTTATGTCTTTCAAAACCGAATTGATACATTATTTATGTTGGAGGAAGAGAGGGAGAAGGCCAAAAACAACTTTGCACCTCACCAGTGGGTCGTGAAATGATGGTAACATAAATAAGGTGATAATAAATTTAAAATAGGTGATTTGGTTCTAAAATGAGATAGAGTTAAGAAACCCAAAGGAAAGTATACAAAGTTTCAAAACTTAGGGCTCGACCCTTACCAAGTTGTTGAAAAGATAGGAGTTGGAAAATATAGACTACAAATCTTGGAAGGTGAACTAGATTCCCTTCCTGTCATCAAGCAAATATTGAAGCGTTACTTCACCTAGATACTCTTGCGAGTAGTTTCATGTACCATATTTTATTTTATTTTTCCACATTTGTCTTGCTTTCAAATTTGATTTTCATAATTTCTATAAGTTATTTCTTACTTTCCATGGTATGTTGCATGATTTACAAGTTTAAGTTTTGTTATTTTTCCCTAAAGCATTTTTATAGGTGTTGGGTTTTCAACATATGGAGAAACATGACATTTATTTCTCAGTCATGTACCTTATTTGTTCTAATACCAAAAGTAAGATGAGTCAACAGTGAGTAGGATTGTGAATAAAATAAATATGTATACTCTTTTTTATGTTCAATTTTGAGAAAACACAACGCTTTGTGAGTGGAGGTAATGTTTGTTGTCAAATATGAATGGATCTAATAAGTCATAAAGTATAAATTTCATGATCTAAATTATGTAGGGAAATTGATATAGGTATTTTTTCTGTTATGATGGATAAACTTTGAATCCTAGGTGCTTGATTCATTCCTTCATTAAAAAGTATCATCCTAAAAAATGCAATGACTATTTCACTTAAGTTCCTCCCTGAATAATTTTTTGTAAAAAAGGAAATAGGGCGTGAGGGGAAATAGCTCATTGAAATGAAACATATTTTTAATGAAGAAATATAGATATCTTCATCGGGGCTATGGACACCTGCTGGTAGAGAAGAAAGGTATGTGATATCAAGGTGACTATGTTAGGGCTATGGATACTCACTGGTAGTAGAGAAAAACCAAAAGGATGATAGGGTTTCTTAGATATTACAATATAATACCCTAATACTGGAAGTTGGAACTAATTTGGTTTCTATCTCAAAGTTGCAGGTCATTGATCAAAAGGACTTATCATTTTTGTTTGGTTGAAAGTCAGATCCCCATGGTAGGGAAAAGAGATACACCTAATTACATATAAAATTATCTAAGGGTATTTTTTGGATCCAATTATGTTATAAGTTTGTATTTACTTGGAAATTGATTTGTATTTCTTAGAGGTGTATATGCAAATATGTTGGTTATGTCCAGTGAATCACCATTTGTTGAGTACACAACATATCCTAAAATTTTAAATTTTGGGTACCACTTTTTCCTTGATTTTGCAAGTAATTGACTTTTGCAATTTTTTATTTTAAAGATTTAATGCATATCATATAGTTTAGTAAGCATATTAAGCCTTGAGAAAACATAATTTTTCTAAGTCTTTAAGATTATTTGGAACTAAAATTTCTTGGTGATTTTGAATAACTTTCATCGCTAGACCAAAGTTAGTTTTGATCACTGATAGGAAACCAGGTTATGTGTTGATGGTAAAGTGAAATGTAGGTGTTGGTATGAAAGTGAAAGGCTTGTGTTGATTTCAAAGAGGTTTTTCATGCCCATATGAATGAAAATACATGCGTCGATGAGAAAGTGAAACTAAAGCGTCGATGAGAAAGTGAAATAAAGTTGCCAACGTGTGTCATGAATAAAAAAGTTAAAAGACTGCAATGATTACAAAAAAAATTGTGTCGATGCGAGGTTTTGCTATGTTGTTTTTTAGAGTTACGTTTTCCACCAATTGGCAACCCTTCCTTACATGATTCTTGAGGTGTCTTGTAAAACTTTGCAAATAGGCGAGTGAATGGAGATTATCGATAAGAAAGTATGACTACCATAAAATCATCGATTTTATAGCTGAAATGTCTAATCAACATTTAAGTTTGAGGATTCAGGTGATCCAATCAAGTTTAGTCTAGATTTGGTAATCGTAGTGCTAGTTTTGGGTAAGTTGATTATGAATTTTGGAATTAGTGCATCAATCAAACCATTCATCGCATGAATTCGAGCAGCATGTTTGAGAGTTGAACATTATGTATTAGGTCATTGGCTTACTCGGTCAATGTTTTTTTTGTTAGGTAGCAAGTGCCAAATTGCCCATTTTTGGTTTCAGTGTTTGTTTGCAAAGAGTGTGTTTTGTTGTTTTTTTCTGTGCATGGTGAGTTGGAATTTATACCGAATCTAGTTGAGGGAGTTTGTGCTTGTGGGTTTTCATTGAAATGTTTTTTGTTATCCTGCATTATAGGTTATATGCTTCTGAGGAGAGCCCCCATCAAACCTCCATCTAAATTGCCTAAGGGGAGATCTAAGGAAATAATGGAGGGGTCCCAAAAGAAGTTGATCAAGATTGAAATTTCAATGGAGGAATATGTTCCTACAATTCACATTGCTTTACCTAAAGAGCCTCAACACAAGCCAATATATAAACTCCAACCCATTTTTGGGGATGGAATGAATTGTACTAGCAGTTCCAAAAGGAATATTATCCAAATATAGTTACTCATAATGACTTGGTCATCAGGGAATTTGATGACAAGGTGTGTATTAACATAAGTCCCACTTGCATTATGTTGCAACAAGGGAAGATGTCATGCCTTTCTCTGAGGCTATTGAGTGGATAATTGACCACATGGATTTGAAGAAGAGTATGATTGTAGATGAAAAAGACTAACGTGTGAGCTCTGTCTTATTTGAGAATTTGGATAATTATTATAGGTTTTGAAATCTTGGGTCATTTACTTAACCTCTTTGTGAATGATTTTTATCACAAACATGAAATGGCAATATTTTGGCAAGCTAGTGCAAAAGAGATAAAAGATTCTTTCACAAAGCCAATGGTAGTTATTACATCACTAATTTGAGGGAACCATACATGTACCTAATGGATTTAAGTCCTAGATGAGAGTGATATTGTATGCATTTCACAAATGCATGGTTTCCATTAGCTTACATAGTGGCCACTACAACATGGTTATTCCACTGGGATACCCATTTATCCAATCCACTTAATTGTATGATTATGAGAACACAAAATGCAAAGGAAAAGTTTGGGGTTGTTTCCTACCTTTTATAACACTTCTTATTTATTGAATGATTTATTTTCTTCAAATATAACACTTCTTATTTATTGAATGATGTATTTTCTTCAAATATATTTGGAGGCCTTAACCTTAGTTAGCATATTCCATAAGCACTAGTACATGTATATTTTTAGATTCTATGGGATAAAAAATATAAAAGGTTATATTTAGCCATTGGAAACTTCTTCCTAGAAACATTATAAAAAGTCATTTTTTATAGGGAATATATAAGTCTTAAAGAAAATGTGAAGAATCTCATTAATTATATTGGTAATTGGTATCTATTACCCCCATTCCTATGGGTAACTGGAGGAGATCATGTCTCAAGGATTGCAATGGAGAACATGATCTACACCATGTTGATGATTATAAACATGTCCACACATGGCATCCCAGCAGCCCCCCTAGTTTTCCTCCCAGCACATATCAACCAAGGCTCATCACTGTCAAGCAACCCAGAGTATGGGGGATGGTAAGCCAATGTCATTGTGAGGTATGTTAGTCCTTATTTAATGCAAATTGTTGTACTTAATTTATCAGGCATGTGGGTGAAGATCCTTGGTTGAAGTCAAATAATGGATCACTAGTTTTGGAAATTGTCAATTGCCTTGTTTCACCTTGGTGGTCAGCTTCTATGCCCTAGTCCAATGTTTTCACCACCCAGGGAAAATGGGTAATGTTGGGGGGGGGCTCCCAAGGGTAAATTTTTGTTCCTAATCATACTTAACACTTTCCATCTTGAATCATTTCACATATCCTAAACTTCGGCTATGGTCCATCCTCTCATGAGAAGAAGGGGATGAAGGCCCAAGGGATGATGCAGCTTCTCGATGTTTATGTTATTACTAAATTATAAAGGCAACCATAAAATCCTTAGTACAACTTGATCTCTACCCCCTCTAATGGTAATCGCTCCTATCTGAATGTGAATGAATGCACCAATTATAAAGAACTACTACCCAGCAAAATGTAAATGAAGCTTGAAACCTTATAAAAGAGACTTGCAAATGATAATTGGGTATCAAAAGGAAAATAAGGGGTTCGAAATGCAAAAATTACTGAGGAAATGGTATCTCAAGAAAGCAAGTTCTATCTCTACAAAGGCACTCACAGAACTGGATACCATAAGCCATGAAGTAAGCCAAATATCATAGCACATTTACACTTACTCTTGATGGGTTTTTACTTTCCCTTGTCACTCTGGGGACCTATCCCTCTACCTGGGTTATTTTATTTCCTATCTAGGTAGCATACCTAATAGGGTTGGATGAAGACCCTCCCATACTTAAACTTGGTAACTCACATGGGGTCCTATCTAGTGTGATGCTTGAAGGGGATACTGGGGTGAATCATTTTACATAACTTATGTCTTAAATTGAAACATACTTCACATGTTTTTGTTGGAATACTAAGAGGGGGTGGGGGGTGAATCAGTATGATCACTTTTACCACTTTTAACCACAATATATAAACTTCAACTTTATCAGTGGTATATCATCAATGTATCATATATGATTGCATTCAATATATCATGAGAAAATAAACATAAGTAGCATCACATAAACAACATCACATCAAGTAAAAAGTACACCAAAATTTACGTGGAAACCAAAATGGGAGAAAACCATGGAATTATTTCTTATATATCAAAGAATACATTCATTGGAAGCACCAACTTCCCAATTCTCTAGCTACACTTGGAAGGAGGCACCAACCCCCTATTTACATGCTCCAACCTAAAGGAAGCTACAACTCCCTGAATTCTCTGGCTCCAACCCGAAGGAGGCTACAACCCCCTGATTCTCAAGCTCCAACCTGAAGGAAGCTCCAACTCCCTGTGTTCTACGGCACCAAATGGAAGGAGGATACAATCCACTTTCCTTTCCATGTCTTGTAACCATGAAATATAAGCACAGACCAACTGTCACTACCACAATAATTGTCATTTTCACAGCCACTGCCATTTTCATTGCCACTACCATTGTCACTATCATTGCCTCTGTCACATCAACGTGTAACGTGTTATTGTATCCAACCTATCACTGATCAACCTCATGACCAACTGATTCCACTGATTCCAATTGTAAATACAATCTTGTTCATCTTTTCTAACCAATGTTATTTGTACCTTATAAGTATCCATCTTTGTCCATAACTACGATGCATCTTCTCTTACCCATGTTTTCTATACCTACTAAGTAACCATCTTTGTCCATATTTCATAAACTATCCATATCTTTTCTACTCAACTGTCCACATTGTTGACCCATATATCATTGTACTATCATGGTTGCAACTGATCATCATCTATTCATATTTATTCAAACTGTTCTTCTCTATATGTAAATCAAACTATGCATGTATGGAATAAATTGTATTGAATATATCACTGATTAAATACATACATGGAATTTAATCATAAACTTCTACCTCTGTAACTTCCAACTGATATTTGTGTGTGTTATAGACCTAAATTTCCCTATTCATGCATACATGGCCTTGGCCCTCTTACTTGCATTTTTTTCCAAAGCATTGCTGAGAAACTATTCTTAGAAAACCATTTTTTAGAATATGTACGCACCTGCATACATATGCTTGCTGCACCACTAGATCTTGCATATGTATTCATGTTGCACCATTACAACATGCATATACTTGCAAAAGTTGCAAAAAATAAAAAGTTACAAGGAATTCGTTGAAATTTACGGGCTATTTGAAGTTTCCCAACTAATCCACCTACTATAGCCCATCACCCAGCAAAATAACCATCCTTTTGTCATATAAAAGGAGGTGTTGGGGTATGTTGATGGGCGAAATTGACCGTTCGTCAACTGGAAGAGCGAGTCCAGTCCGGGGTTGTCTAAATAACCCAAGCCGTTTGGTGTAACTCGTTCTGACAGGTTTAATGGCTCCGTTAGCTAATCTAAGAATCCTAAAAGAAACAAATAAAAGAGAGAAATAACTAACTAATTACTAAACACTATATATATGTACATATGCTCTAATGTAACTGTAGTAGTTATATTTAAGTAGAAGATATGCAAGTCCCATTTATTTACATGATTTACAAGATGCAAGTTTTAATCGAAACATATGAAAATCAATGGAAAAATGATTGCTTCTAGGAAGCAGATAAACAAAGCACATAAAAATATTTATTGTTTTTCTTTTATAAATTTAAAGAATTTTGCAAAACATTTAATGAAACATGAACATGTGGATAGTCAAAGCTGAACCATACATTCATTGTTTCATTCATAAACAACTTAACTAAATAACACACATAATAACCTGTCGCTAATCAACGAAACTGGTATTTATCTTTCTGTGTTGTATGAACTTCTGCATGTACTGTTGTTAAGGGAAACCTATAACAGAACAATACTAGCACTTCCAGAATACATTCAAATAAGTATTTGATATTGAAGTAAATTAATAACAACAAGAAGACAACTAATTAAAAATTGTGTGATCTCAAGATAATCAATATTTAAGAACGAAAGAAAACTCAATTCTGGGTATTGATATTATCCATCATTTAACATTAGAAATAAATTCCATAATAATCAAATTATTGATTGATCACACATAAAAAATGGAATAAGAAATTATGGGTAGCATATAACATTTAACAGTATGAAAACACCATATGATTGAAAAGCTAAAGCTAAAATAAACCGTTATAACATTTTCATAATATAACAATAATGAAAGAATGAAATGGAATAAGTATCACACAGTTCTAAAGCCAAAGATGAATTACTTTCCCGTATTCTTTCTCAAAATCACATGCCCATATTGTAGTCCTGGAAGAATTGTTTTGGATAATAAACTCTTAAAGATTGGAAAAATTAATATATAAATAATAATAATTAACCATGTACTGATAAAAAAGACTAAAGCTATTTAAATCAATGCATAATAAATTATTGAAAGAATATGAAGATATTATATGAAAATAAAACCATTTTACTTACAGAACAAAAGCCATTAAGCAACCTGGAATTCCATATTCTTCTTTAAAAATACTCGTCCATTCTCCCAAAGCTTCCAGCCATCCATTATTCCATTTGAAAATAAATAAATAAAGTTTACAAAAGAAATAATATACAAAAGAGAAGATATTAAAATCCTCCTCTCCAATTCTCGGATCCCTATGGCTCTGATCTTTCTCATATATTTATAAAATAAATGAACAGTCTGGGCGTCACTTTTAATTTCCGCCACCTGAAATTTGTCTCTAAAAGAGACCCAAATATCTCTCAAATCGTGCATTTTTTTGGGAAAATCTCTATGAAAAAGGTAAATGGGTCCATTTTGGTTCTGGGTTTTCAACCGTTTCTCTAAATTCCTCACGGTTTGGCTGCAATCAGTCCTGCAAAATCGCGTGTCTGATCTTGACGCCTTTCCAAATTTTATCTGTTCTTGCTCATAAAATTATTTGTAGAAATCCAAAATTATTTTTTGATCAATCATATTGAACGTATTTGGATAATAAAATCAAGCCATGATCAGATCCGTATCAAATATTTGATAATAGAAACCTGTGAAACAAAAAGAAACCTAAATTAATAACCTAAAAATTGTCAATAAAACAAAATCTAGAAAAATCCAAAAATGAATTTAAACTAATTATAACTTATAAACAAACATTATTTATATTTTTCTTTCAAATATGATCTAGAAGCTTCAAGTTAATGAATAAAAAATATTAATTTTAGTTTTTTACAAAATCAAACAAATGATAGATAATTCTTTTATTATTATTATTTTGAAATGAGATGNAAAAAGAATTTAATTAATTAACATCACCAAATGATTTCATGAAAATGAGAAACCAACCAAGATAAAATTTGATGAAGTATTGAACACATTATTCAAAATAGTCAAACTTGCTAATGAGCAAAAGAATGAACACACAAACATAATTTAAACGAAAGTAAACATTTAATAAAAATTAACGTTTTTGTTTAAATTGAGATTTTTATGCTCGTTTCTAACTTTTGACATATACTCTTGTAATAAATGACTCATACTAAAGTGAATGTATTAAGTTTGTCTCAAAGCAAGCCAAGGAATGGAACTATTTGAAAAGGTTGATTCTGTAGCTCATTATAATTATCAAGATTCTAATAGGGGCCCTTTAAATTTTGTAAAAATATAGGGGGAGATGTTGGGGCCCAACAGGGTATCATTTCAAAGATAAGCATAAGAAAAGTGAAACTCTACCCGATTTCACTTCCTCTCCTTGCCCAAGATATTGTTGTCTTTTGTCAAAAATTGCCTCAACATACCCTCATCATCTCTTTCTTCCTCCATTTAACCCATTCTCTTACATAGAAGAGATTAGAAGGTTGAGAGAAGAATTTCATGCAAAGTGCACTTGGAGCATGGTAAAGAGGAGCCTTGACCAGGTTCGTGGAACGGTAGCCAACTCAGATTGTAAGGTATAATATTTGTATTATGAATAAAAGAATCACATTTTCCTGTCCCAAATGATGGTGTCTTGAGTACTTTTATTGATTTATACTTGGCATTCTAAAATCTAAACCTAACTTATATGTGGAACAACATGCTTGTAGTTCTTTGTTTTCCTATATTGGGATGCAGGTCATCCCTGGGAGGAGACGTACAGTTAGTGGAACTTCCAAGAACGAGGAGATCATCACCATATGCGGGATTAGAGTTATAGTAACCCGATCTCTTTTCTCTTTTCTTTCTTTATATTAGTTTTGGTATGTTTGGGGTAGTATAGAGAATTAATTATATTTTAGACGATTATTCGCTCTATCTACATCTTGAACACTGGTGTAGTTAAAGGGGGGGTTTTCCCGCTAGCAGAACTAGTGACCATACTGGGGAAGCCTCTAGGGTTTTTTAGGGGATTTTAGGTTGTTTAATTGGTTTGTTATCCTTTCAAGTTTCTTTGAGCTTTTTTAGTCTGTCAAGGTATTCTGGTCAACTTCAGGTGCAATACCAGTTGTCCATTCCCTGTAAGACTGTTTGATCTTTTATTTTTTTGGAAATATATAAAGGTGTACGCGCCCTATCTTGAGTCAGCCCCCGTACATACGCACTCTGCTCAGTAAACAACCCGCGTACATATGCATGTTGCTAATGCAACAACCTGCATCTATGTTTCAATAATTGTTTTGAAAAAGAGGGATTTTGCCTCTTTCCTTATTGAGGTTCACACTTCTCAGGGTTTCTTGAATCAGTGCAGAGTCTCTGTTTACATCCATAGCCTAGGTTTAGAGTTCATTTTACTTGTCTTCTTGATTTTCTTGTGTTTACTTTTAAAAGGGTTTTAAGCAAGTTGTTGAATTGTAGATCTACCTTCTTGGTTTCTTGATTGATTCCCTGCAATCCGCAGTGGTCTAAAGATCTGTTTCAGTCTTGTTTTAGTTTTATTTGTACCCCTTTTTACTTGCTTTGAAAAAAGAAAAAGATTTATTTCAGTTTTTCTCTTTAAGGAAATTTAAAAAAAAAAAAAAAAAAAAAATTAGTTTGGTAATGTAGTTAGAGTTGATTATTTGCAAAAAAGGAAAAAGAGTCTTTTTTTCAAGTTATTTCTTGATTTCTTTAAGCATAAGTAGCTTGTATTCAAGTGAAAATAGGTTTTATGTTTTATTTACAAGATCTTGAAAAGTTGAGTAACAAAGAGTTAGTTATAAAGCTCTTCTTTTTAATTTGAAGTAATTTTTCTTTCAAGTATTTTAATTTTCTCCTCTTTTTCGTCTCTTTATAACATCATGAGTTTCACCACCATATCCCTGTGAGTAAATCAAGCCTTTAAAATTAATGCTTAATCTAAAATAAACTAGACTTTTTATGTTTGTAGGGTCAACCAACTAGTTTAGGGTTAGGGCCTTGAATTAGGTTGGAGAGGAAAATCTTCAAGGTCGTTAAATCAAACATTGGAGTTTGAGTTAGGGAGTGCTTAATTCCAGTGTCGTAAAAGTTATATAGGACCCCCCTCTAACACAGGGGATAAACATGAGGTTTCATGAGGAAAGGAAGTAGATATAACCCCTCCAAAGTCGGCGTGAACGTAGTGGGGAACGCATATTGAGGATCTGTCTCGGGAGTACTACCGATTACAATTTCCTACGGAGCTTCATGGACCTCGAATCCATTCAATATCCTATGTTGTCTTCTAGACCATTTTATCTCTATACCCTTCATAGGTTTTGAATTTTTTATCCTACTCACTATGATCTGCCCGACTATTGATTGTACCCACCTAGTGACTGACTACGAGCTGGAAACTTAGTTGCCCATATTCTAGGGACTTACAAGGGTGGTTGCGGGGGTATACCATGGTACTTGGGTCATATGTCGGATCATTCTTTGTAGAGTATACCCGGAGGGTGCTTCTGTTTTTGAGGTGCACTTGCACTGGTTAGTTTCTCTAGTGTTGATTGGCGTAACTATCCTTCCTACTAGTTAGTCGTCTGGTTGATTTTCCTTTAGGAACTTTTAGTGTGTGCTCTGTGCTCCCTAGTTTTACATAGTGAGTTAGTCATTCATTGCTTTGGGTCTCTTACCTAAGGTGGTATACCACCCACTCTATCGTTTGTGAGGAATTTTTGGTCTTCCGCTTAGAAATGTGGACCTGCCTCTTTATAGGCATTGTTTTTTATAACATTGGTTCGTCAGAGTCAGTGTGTGAGAATTTGATGGACTTGAAAGATACCGCGAGGGAAGAAATTGTGCATAATATATTCATGGCTAAATTTCCCAACGATGCCAACCAAGGAACCCCTTAAAAATGGGATTCTTGTGCTTTTACTTTTTTTGGAAATGTTGATGTCCCTTTGATGGCCACTTTGTACATTCCTGGGTTAAATGTGGGACTACCGGTTTGGTTGGGTACCATTCCAAATGTCCCAAATTCTCTTGATGCTTATAAGTTAAGCACTTTATGTCATGGGAATCATGTTGATGTTCCTTCATCAATGAAGTCTTCTCCTCCTCCTTCTACCTTCTCTGATGAAAGTATAGATACTAGTAACCGGAAGTCTAAATGAAATAGAAAGAGGAAGAATAGGAAGAAGAAATCACCAACCTCTGCGAGTCAAGTTAGAGATAGGTTTTCAACCTCTTCACGTCATGTTGAAGATGAGAACCCAGCCTCTGTAAGTCATGCTGGGGGAACGAACCTATTCCTTACAATTCATACTAGAGTTCAATCACCAACCTCTGCAAGTCATGTTGGAGATAGTTCCTCAACCTCTGCAAGTCATGTTGAATACCAACACCCATCCTCTGCAAGTCATGCTAGGAGAAAGCACCCAACCTCTACAAGTCATGTTGGGGGGAAACATCCATTCATTACTAGTCACATTGGAAATAGGTATGTAGCCTATGTGAGTCATGTTATTGACCCATCACTAGCCTCTGCAAGTCACGTTGGAGATGTGCAACCAGCCATTTCTATTCATAATGGGGGCATTTATGTTGTTCAGAAACCTAGACAGATAGGACGTAAGCCTAAGTTCCCTTGTAATATTTGCAACGAAGATCACCTTAATCATCTGTGCCCTGGAATTCTAGAGGTACAAATATTGTGGTCCCTGTCTACAAGCTCTTATTATTTTGAGTCTTCTGATGTTTCCTCACAATATATTCAACCTTTGGTTGATGAAGTGGTCATGTCGATGCAATATTTGGCTAATCCCACTCCTCTGTTGGGGGGTGATGTGCCTGTATACCATGTTGTCTCACAGCCTATTCAACCAGTGGTTGAGAAAGTGGTCATGCCGATGAAATCTTTAGTTGATCCCACTCTTCTCTTGGAGAGTGTCGAGTCTACCAAAGTGGTCATGTCGATGCAATATTCGATTGATCCCACTCTTCTCTTGGAGAGTGATGTGTCTACCAACTATGTTTTTGTCATTTATAGTTCAGTATTTTCAGAACAAGGGGGCATTCTGCTCACTTTGAGCACACCCTCTTCAAGCCCTAGGATGGTTTCCTTTTATTGGAATGACCTTGTTGAGCCTCGTCTTCCTTCTTCTACACCCTCTCAAATAAGGGTTGAAGTTAATTCAAATAACATTTATCGATGTATTGTAGATGAAGGAGCCTATGCAAGTATTTTATCCTGCTCGACTTGGAAAGCCTTGGGTTCTCCCGAGCTTGTGTCTGCATCGCATGAGATGTTGGATTTTAACATACGTCCTAGTTAATATTTGGGGATTCTTCCTCAGTTTCCTATCTCGTTAGGTGGGAATATTGTCCTTATCGATGTTATAGTGGTGCAAGGTCCATTATATTTCAATATGTTTATTGGGCATGATTATGTATATGTTATGGATGTTCTGGTGTCTACGCTCTTTCGGGTGATGCATTTCCCTCACAATGGAAGCATTTTCATTGTTGACCAGTTGGCATCTGATAATCACCATCCTAATTCGGCATTATTTCAGGATGCCCCTTTATATGTTCCTAGTGTTTGTGTAGACTCTACCCCGCAGGATTCCCTCATGAGCACGCTTTGTTGTCTTTCAATCTCACTTTAAAATTCGAAAGCAACATCCGATGAGACAATATTTATTCTTTTCGATCTTTTCTGGATTAACTGAGAAAAGAATCCCCACGAAGACTTCTTTAATCCCTTTTTAGACTATCTAAACATGAAAATATTGTTGAGTGATCTTGTTTCCCTTCATGCTTTCCAAAATCAAATTTGAAGGCACATCTGTCCGATGGTAGATTACCCCTTTTTATTTATGGATGGTCAATTCCACGAATAAAGGTATGCTCTAGGAACTTCAGTTCGGTAGAAGAGTATTCTCAGGCATAAGTTTAACCCTTTTTCGGGCCCGAGGGACTAAATCTTTAAAAAAGGAACATTCTCCTTGGTTTTGTTTTATCACCTTTTTCGAGCGTTGGATATTACTTGCGAAAAAGGAACCCCCCACGGAGTCCATAGTTAAGCTCTTTTCAAACTCCCTAAAATTGAAAAGATCGTTGAGTGACCTTGTTCCTTCACACTCGTTAAATTGGTCCAAAAGAACATCTACTGGCATGAGTTTAACCATTTTTCCATCCTGTAGATTATAGCAGAAAAATGTACGCCTCGGGAGATTCGTCTCGCCGGGAGAGTTCTCCTCAGTAACTTTTATACTTTTTTGGGCTAAGGATACTAAACTCATAAAAAGGTTGTGAGTCCATAGTTAACCTCTTTTCAAAATCCTTAAAATTGAAAATATTGTCGAGTGATCTTGTCTTTGTCACACACGTTAAAATGGTTCTGAATAGACATCTTTTTGTTACAATTTTACCCCTTTTTCGAACCGACTAGACTATATCCGAAAAAGGTAATCCCTGGATTCTTCTTTTACATTTTTTCAAACTCTCTAAACATGAAAAAACTATCGATCTTACCTTCTCTGGGCTCATAAGAATTACATTGAAGGGTGTTGAGGACAAGATATGAATTGATCTTACTCAAGCTTTTTCAGACTTTACTTGGCTAAAGTAAAGTAGAAGGGAATATCACCCTATGTTTATAGACAATAAAAATATATATCCTAACTCACAAGTATTAATTACAAGTGCTTAGGCTAGTCTTTTATCAACAAAAAGCTTGTTGGAAATTCACTTTTTATGTATTTTTTTGAAAATATCAGTTGTTGAAATAAATGTAAGAATAGAAGTAAAGACACCAAGATCGTAATCAATATAGATGAGACATAAGCCAGTCCATTATTTCATTCCAATTCACCAAAGAGTCATTGTCTTTACAAAACTTCACACAGAAATATTGGACCAAAGTCAAACTTAGAAATCCCCGATGGAACATACAAAAGGACCTCTGAAAAAAAACCAAAACTGAACTCTAAAAATTGGATCAGCTTGCCATAGATTGTTGCCCACTCAACTCTTCACAATAGCCTTTATTAGTCATGAAATTTAATTCACAAACAGACAAGTCTACATCGACTATCAAAGATAGATCAACACCTCTGAAGAACAAGTGTCTGAATGATTTGATTCAGCCCTTAATGTTGTTGTCTACAATAAGCCCTGCTATCACAAAAGAGAATTAGGCTATGATGAATATATGAATAAATGAAAACTGAACTATCTCAACATAACTCAATGAGAAAACCTTAGTATGCTTTGTGCTTCTATGCTCCCCTTGTTCCTCTCCTTAGTTCAACTTTTAACAATTTAGAATTGGTTAGAGTAGTTGTACTTACTTATTAGTTAAGCTAACATAAGGCCTTAAATAACTTTAGTTAGGGGGACCAGTAGTAATTATAATAAGGATCATCATTAAATAATAACTAGTACATGGGACCCCTTGTGACTCCCTTTAGTTCATAACCATCCTAACCATCATAACATAATCCATTAGTTAAGAAAACACACTTCCTTGTTCCTCCCATCAACATATATACTTTTGGAAATTTTAACTCATGAAAGTTGAAATTATTTCAAAAATAATACTTCATATATTCAAAATAAAACATGTCGTCCAAAATCCCTGAAGTCAACCTGTCATTGTGGGGCTTGGAAAGGATACCTTTCAGGCCTAGGTAGGGATACTTCCTGCCAAATCCAACCGAAGAATCATGTGTGTGTAATCGATTAGCAAATAGTCTCTTTGAATAGCCATGCATGACAACTCTTAAAATATGAAATAGATTTGGCTCAGAATGTATCAGGCTCATGCAATCCAATCCATACAATTTTTTTTAACGTTAATCAATGAGCAAGGGGGTGGAAAAAATGTTCAGGGATACATGAGGGGTTTGTAATTAGCGAAACTATGATATAATGAAAGGGAAGAGATATGGTCACTGCTCAATGATAACAAAAATCAACTATAAACAAACCAATAAACCTCACTGCAATCCACACAGAATTATGCCACTTTTATCCAATCTAACACAAAATCTTCCTTAGTTGTGATCAATATCAGAATAGGGGGTCAACAAAATGAATATGGGATATGTGAGGGGTTTATAATTAGCGAAAAATGAGATAATGAGGGGTAAAAAAATTCGTTTACTGTTCATGAGATTAATCAAGCAATCCATAACATATTTGCAGTAAGGAAAATATGCAACCAACAATCCTGTACATTTGCCTAATTTCATTGTCCATTAATATCCAACACAATGCCATTACAACAAAAGTATTCCACACACTTTGCAAGAGGTTATGTCCCTCTTATTTGTGCGTTCTGCATTTTATAACATTCAACAACACTCATTCCCAATCTGTAACTTTTAACATCCATCACCGCCATACAATTTCCAAGTCCACATCTATATTTCCAAGTAGTGTTTCCAAAAATAACAATGAAGTTTCCATTTCTGTAATAGATCCAGTCAAGATCTATAATGATATTTGTCCCCATACGTATATATGCAGTGGAAAAATTGAAATGATCAAGACCTCACATGTCACGCCTGAAAGGCAATTGACTATAACCAACAATCATCATTTAGACACACACTATGCAGAAGTAAATTTCTGAAACCATGTAACCATGCCATTGTGAAACAAATATCTCAATGCGACTTAAAACTAAACCAAACATTCCACACAACTTTCGTCAACAGTGATCAATTTGCAAAAAGATAAACACACTTAGAATTTGGGAGTATCACTGGGAATACAAAATAATCCATGTATATTATACGTGGTGCACAACTGAAAGGATTCCACAGTGTCATAATTCCCATAACCACACAGCGATATATAACCATGATATAACTCAAAAACTACATTCTGGGCCATTTATTAAGTTGCCCATGAGTAACCAGGACGCACACATTCAAGTGTATTCTACCAATGACAAAAAATGCAGAAAACATATCCAATCCAATCTTCTAATTCTCAAAACATCATCTACAGGACGCGGCATGTGTGAACAACACCAAACCCCTATGACTAATGCCAACCATTATCAGAACATCATGAGAACCAGTCTAACAGCCGTATAATAATCAACAATTCGACACTGTGGTAAGGGAAACAATAGGCCAACAAGCGGGACAATGGTGTATACCCACGAACCAAAATGGAAATGACAGAGGTCCTTTCATAATAAAAACAAATTGATTCCTTGACAATAGGCTGGCGATTGTGACTCTTAGAAGTGTAATTGGCAATGCGACACTCATGCCATTACCACAGAGCTAGTGGTCAACACCATACTAACATGACTTATATACGAATCATGGGTGAGCCTGTATTCAAAGTAAAAAGGCCAAAATAAACTTAACATGCCCAACAAACTCCTTATGTAGCTCCAGTCTCGAGGGTTTATGGGTTTACATAGTAGCCATCGCAGGAAGGAGGGGGGCACCGACTGTGGTGGATCTTCGGTCTAAAGAGACGCGCTCAAGGGGGACCATGATGCTTGTGGATGGAAAGAATTTCCTTGAGAGAGTTGGGAAGAGTTCTAGTTAAACCCAAGAACCGCAAAGATAATCATCTATTCATATTTTTAAAAGAAAAACCTTTAAACAAAACGTAGTGGTAATAAAATCTATCACCAAGGAGACCACCAAATCTGATGAACCCACAACAATTATATGCAGAACCATCGATTTTCCATTCAAGTCGAAACCACATAGTTGCAATACTCAAGACAACACAAACCCATACAACCGAGCCAAAAATATTTCATAACCAGAGTGAATTCGGGAATGGCCAAAAGAGACATACCTGTTAATCGACAACCTTAAGACGAGAGGTGGTCAAGCGGTTTCAACCTGCCCAAAATCTGGAGCGCAATCACAACATCCAGATCAAACAACATTTTGATTAGGGTGATGGCCAACTGGAAGGGTAAAGGTGACATGTAGTAAATGCATGTCGCCTCCACCTATCTCACATTTACTCCATAGTACATGCCAACGATCCTTCATTAGCACCATTAATCAACTAATGCATTGAGAATATCAATTCATTAACCATAGCATAATCCATAAAAAATTGCAAAGTCATTGCTTCCATAAGCCACTAAGGATTATAACATATGCATATCGGCTACTGATTGCATCAATCAATGCATAACCTATGTATTACCACTTGCTAAGAATGCGCCACCAAAACTTCCATGATATGCATATCACAATTAATCATTTTTTCTTAAAATGCCATTCCTCGTTAGCTAAGGCTTAACGAATATTTATGCATGTAGTTCTTCAGACCAGGTTCCTTTGCATTGTAATACTTTTCCCTATTTAAAAAAAAATCTTCTCTTCATGTGACTTTACTAATAGGTTTGTTGTGTGGGTGCGAGAAGAACAATACCATATATGAATAACAGGTTGTTTTGTTGTGAAGGGACAACATCTCACAACTTAACTCATATCAATGACCACCATCTTAATATCAACCATGTAACTTCTGTAGCAGAACATCATAACATGAACATACCTTCTACTAAATAATTCCAGGGGGTCCCACCTACTAGTATTATTTAGTTTTATAATAATAGATTTAGCAACAATTTGCGGGAGGAACTACGTTGGCGTTTTCAATCGTCAAAAAATTGGAGACTCCACAAGAAAAATTGTTCTTAACAGATTAGAACTCAGAACCCGTGGTTTCACATACCAAGGAAAGTAATCTCAAGAATATGTAACTCGAATGGTTATGCAATAGGGGGAAGTTAGCGAATTTAATGGAAAGATGACCGAGAATTTGAGAATAACTCATGAAAAATGTTAAGTATGAGGGATTTTTACCACTGTATACATAACCCATCGACTATAATCTGTTCTTTGACCTCCCAGGACGAAAATTTCCATATTTTTTCCTAACTCTCAATAGATGAAGAAATGGCGGGAACAAGCAGGAGATAACCAATTCTTTATAAAACAACAGTGGAAATATATATCAATTTCAAGGGTCCTTTAGAGATGACACCCTAACAACTATGTAAGTTTGATCGTCATTGACTAACAATGCTTTTGTGGAGGTGTCACTGTGGCAGAACTGATCCAACCTTCTACCTTGACCAAACCTTAAAAGATGATAAAGACAAAAATTGTAACAGGAGTAATAATGTAGAAAATAGAGAAGCAACAGTAAAAGATAGAAAAACAATGGAGTAAAAGGTCAACTCGGAAAGAAGAAACCTATAAGCAGAAAAAGAAGCACAAAAAATTGAAAGTAGAGCTAAACTACTAGTATACAGAAGAAAACCAAACAGTGTAGAGCTTTTCACATTGGTTCCACATAATGCTTCAAGTGAGAATTATTAGTGTTGTAGGAAAACAATCGCTCTTGCAAATCTTTTAGAATGTAAGAATTTGTACCTAAGACAAAAGCAATCTTGAAAGGACCCGACCATAATTTTTGAAATTTTGAATGTCTTCCCTTATCGGCATGAGTCGAATCCCATAGCAGAACCTTTTCATTGACCTTAAACTTGACAACCTTAACACTCTTGTTGAAATATTTCTTAACGGTCCGTTGTCTCCTTTTAATATTATCCAAAGTGAACATCCTTTGTTCTTCCAAAGCTAGTAATGCATTTATTCTTTGTGGAACATCTGAAGAATTTAATTCTTCGGTCTATAGCATCAACCTTAAGGAAGAAATTTCCAACTCGGTTGGCAGGAGGGATTCTTGACCATAAACCAACTGAAAAGGGGTACAACCAGTAATTACTTTGGTGGTGTTTCGATCTTCCTAGAGGGCATAAGTGAGGAGGGTGTGCCACTAAAGAGGTTTATCCTCTATTAGCCTTTTAACGATCCTTACCAGATTTTTATTGGTAGACTTGTCTTGCCCATTTCTTTGGGGATAATAAGATGATGACATGAAATGTTTAACCCCCAACTTGGTTAGAAACTGATTCAACTTAGTAGAAATGAAAGCGGGTCTGTTATCTGTAATAATTTCCAATGGAAGACCAAATCTGGAAAAGATATTATTTTCAAGGAAAGAAATTACCTAATCATCTGTGGAATGTTTAAGAGGGACATCTTTAGTCCATTTCATAAAATAGTCTGTGGATGTCAAGATAAAAACTTTCCCAGTTGAAGAAGGAGGATTAATAGGACCAATAAAATCCAATCCCCACTTGGAAAAGGGAAAATCTGGCAGGATTGGTTGCAAGGGCATGGCTGAAAGGTATTATCTCCCAGCAAATGTTTGGCATTTGTCACAAGACCTCAAAAAAAAATAAGATTCACGAAAGATCGAAGACCAATAATATCCCTTCCTAATAATTTTGAAGGCAGTGGTATTTGCAGAAAAATGACCTCCTACATGAATGGGAGAGCTCGAAGAGACGTGAGATTCTTGCAACAACTTTTGTGCGTCTTCATTGTTTACACAACGAAGTAGCACACCATCAGCATATCTTCGAAATAACTGGTCTCCTATAATGACATATCTTGCAGATTCAAGATGGAGTCTCCTCCTTTGATGAGTGTCTAAGTTGTCTGGGCATCTTTGGTTCTGTAAATAATAAACCAATTTTTTGTACCAAGGATGTTCATACACAGGGAGGGTCTGATTGTCAATGTAAAAGAGAGTTGAAACATAACTATCTTCTTCATCGATTTCTTCACCATTCTCGGCATGCTGGGCCAATTGAAGGGCTAAGTCACGTCCCTTGATAGTGGTAGAAGTCACGATACTTAGATCATGCTCCTGGATCTTGGCAAACCAATGTGCAATTTTTCCTGAAAGATAAGTTTGTGAGAGCAAGAACTTGATAGTAGGTAAAGGGACTTTTACCAATGTATGCTTACCTAAGATGTAGTGGAGAAACTTTTCAACGGCCTTAACAAGAGAAAATGTGTGTTTCTCAATAAAAGAGTATTTAAATTCATCATCAGATAAACTTTGACTCATGTAAGCAATAGGTTTTTCATTTCCTCGACCATCATATTGCATGAGGACAACAAAAATGGCCTCCTCAATGGCATTAGTATAAAACGTGAATTCCTTCTCAAAATCCATCTTCGCCAAAACCGACGCGGAGTTGATTGCTTTCTTAATACCTTCAAAATCATTTCCAACCTCATCAGTCCAGGAAAAATAATGGTCCTTCTTAAGAAGATTATGGATCGTCTTAACCATCACTGCAAAATCTGGAACAAACCTACAGACAAAGTTAATAACTCCCATAAAGGCTTGAACTTCTTTCTTTGAAGTAGGAGCAGGAAGGTTAAGGATAGAAGCGATTCTTTCAGGATCAATACTTATTCCTAAATCAGAGACAATGTGTCCAAGAAGATTGCCTTTGAGAACACCAAAAATGGACTTGGAAGGGTTTAGGGAAATACCAAATTTCCTACACGGCATGAGAAATTTTCTCAGATGGCCATAATGATCTAATAGGATTTTAGAGTAAACTGTTAAGTCATCAAGGTAGATCTGAATGATCTTACCGATCAAATTGTCGAAATCTAATTGTATATCTCTTTGAAAAGTGGCACCTGCATTAGATAATCCAAACGAAATACTTTCATAAGCAAAGGTACCCCAATGAGTAATAAAAGTGGTTTTATATTTATCTGTCCTCTTTACCTTGATTTGATTGTAACCGGAAAACCCATCGAGTAAGAACATCATTTGTGACCCTGCAACTTGCTGTAAGATCATTTCCATGTTGGGAAGAGGGAAGAGGTCTTTTATACTAGCCCGATTTAATGCGCAAAAATCAACGCATAATCTAATCTGACCATTTGTTTTCTGAACAGGGACTAGATTTGAAACCCACTCAGAATACTTGACTGGAAAAATAATTCTAGCCTTCAAAAGTTTTTCCAACCCCTTTCGAATGGTTGCTTCTAGTGCAGGGTTGATAGGTCTTTGTTTCTGCCTAACTAGTTTTACACCTTCCTGAATGGGGATGGCGTGTTGTATGAGGCCAGGATCAAAACCATGAAGATCCTCATAAGACCAAATGAAAACGTCTTGAAATTCACCAAGCAACTTGGAAAAATTCTCCTTCTCTTCATCTGAACATTTGGCACCTATTTTCATGTTCTTTGGAGTCTAAGGTGGCCCAATGTTTAAGGAGATGGTCTCACCCACCTTCCTTTTTGACTCTTCTTCTTCTTTGTTTTCCTTGTCACCTACATCACTCGAAGAAATGAACTTTCTAGAGGATTCAAGCCTTTAGGAATCTTGTTATCTTCCATGGATATAATTTCCTTAGGGTTAAAATGTTCATTTTGGATAAAAGAAAAAATTATCTCGTCATTGGGGAAAACCTACCACGATTCTACATTTTCGAGAATATGAGGATGATACAGGGATTGAAAGGTACAATCAGGTCTGTGTGGCATAAGTTGTCGAGTAGGAGAAGCTGCAAAAATAGCTAACTGATAATCCATTGAGTTTAGTTCCCTTCTTACGTGAGTGATACTAAAAGATGATAGGTTCGAGATGAGAGCCCAAACAATTTGGTTGTATCGTTTCATCAATTTTTTGCTAGGGGAATAATCTTACGTATGAGCTTTAACAACAAGCTCAGAATCCACAAAAACCGATAGGTGACCGCATCCAAGATTATATGCATTTTCAACGCCTAATAGTAGGGCTTCAAATTCGGTGATGTTGTTTGTGCAAGCAAAATCCAACCTATAAGAAAAGTTGTGGATTTTCCCTACAGGAGAAATTAAGACAACACCAGTCCCATTTCCCTCATTAGAGCATGAGCCATCAAAGTGCATGTGCCACATACTATCATCTAAATTGATATGTTCCAACGAAATATTGTCCTCTTCAGCAAAGATGGAGTACACTCCAAGAGCCTCTTCGAGATACTTTACGTTAGGTTGTGCAACACTCTAGATATAAGGGGACATCATTCCTTCTCTAAGAACTATAATGTTTTTTTTCATTCCAAGGAACGGATAAAGGTGTTCCGTCGAGTGAGAGGTATCCACATGTTAAGGCTTGCCAATCTCTTCCAAATATAATCGAATAATTTCTTACAGGAATATCAATTACCTGAATGTTGAGGGTGTTATCGGACTAATCGGTAGGTGCGGACACTAACACATCTCCCTAGGTCCACCTGGATCTAGAACAAAATAGGAGAGGACATGACTCTTTCCCTAAGTTTTGACCATTGAATTAGCTTAATGGGGAGGAATAGGTAACATACCTTTGTATCGCTTCCTAGATCCTCTGTTTCTCCCACTTCACTCTGGTGCTCGCGTGAGGTCAATACCAAGACAACACAACCCAACCAAAGTGAAGATAGAAAAATATATTCAACTGTCAACTTATGTGTATGATCAAGGAATTACACAATAAAGTAAGAATGACTTTATAGGAAAAGGACATGCCATTGTATCATATTAATCGAAAGTAGAAGATACAACCTGATCGCCTTGATGTCGCAAGCTTCCTTTTGGTGGCTCTTGGCTCCAACACACACACACTTTCTCAATCCTTGTATGAAGAAGATCAAATCTATCTTGATAGACTTGCTATATTCTCCAAGCTCCTGTTCAAGCTAGGTCCTTCACACAATTCTTTCACCCATTCTCCAATGAATCTTGCTTAACCTTTTCCATGAGAATTCCATCAATATATAAGAGAGGATGAGATGGTTACTTGCATAAGAATGATCCCACAAAATCAGGGAAACCAGTAAAAGGATAACCATTCGAATGCCAACCCATTCTTCTAGAAGATTCTCTTCTAGAACCATCTAGACTTCATCTTTTTCCAAGCTTCAGAGCAAGTTCGCACCCTATCTATGTAGCACAGTGAGAGAATTTTTCACCCTAGCTGAAGGCATCCTGTGAGAATGGTTCATTCTCGCACCCTAGGATATGAGCAACCTGTGAAATATCTTCAAAAGTATGTTTTCTAGGAAGAGATGAATGTCACTTTTCTCAGGAGAAATTTCTTATGAGGAGCCTGAGTACACCATCATCAATACACCATCATGATGACCAAAATCATGGGTAACAGAATTCCCCCCAAAGTATGAGGTCGGAATCAGTGACAGCCGAAAGACTTTGTAAGCCGCATGTGTGTGTCGGAAACCAGGAACGCACTTAATCGGAAACCTGCGAACAACTAGGCATCTGCAGAATATCATATATACTAATTTTGAGGTAGGAATTCCCATACCCATATCACAGACGGATGACATCATAGACATAGGTCATGGCCACCAATCATACACTGTGGATCCATGCCGTCAAAATATAGCATAGCCACCAGGAATACACTGCGGATCTATGCGAGAAAATTCAAATTGAGACAACACATCCACGAGACATACAAAGTGGATCTATGTGTCGCAAATTATACATATTCCATCACAACCTGGACAAAGAGATGATATCCAGGGTCTTCAATCTCGTCACCCAAAAGTACGAATCTAACCAGGTGATTACATGTGTTGAAGTCGAACATGGTAGAAACCACTTGATTACTGGTCATTGATGAAACTGTTAACAAGTGCAAGGGAAATCACCATTAATGTCAATGACTCCCAAGGTACTCTAGTACAATCCTTCAAATGTGAATGATTGAGTTGAAGTCAAACATCCGACGGAATTTTTCGATCAGGGGTCAATGATGTAAACCCACTATCAAAATCGAGGAAACCTGCCATTGAGGCACGCAAGTTCCAAGGTACCAAAGAATTTCTAAGTCTTGTTTCCAGATAATGAGCTGAAGTCGACGGAACAAAACTCGTCACAGGATGGCCTTGATGTATCCCCCATCAATGACATGAAATGAGTAATAGATTTTGAAGGTGAAATAGAGTATGATGTAAGTTGGACTGGACACAGGGAAGGCCGACACGGAGAGAATGGAAAACTGCAGATGGCCGACTCAATAGAGGTTTCAGATGAACTTCTTTTGAACATATGAACGACACAACCAATGATTTGGCAGCATTGACTCAGAGACGAAATAGGGTATGACCTTGTAGCAAATCGAATGAGAGACAAATGGATTTCCCAAACCGGCTTCAAATAATGAATAGGGGGTGTCATGTTCAAGAGAGACACTTACTGCCAATCAATATGAAGATGAGAACATATCCCTTTCCCAAATT
>ML781213.1:295955-334612 GCA_009831015.1 Picea engelmannii | reverse complement strand
TGCAAAAGTTGCACTCAAAAGGGCATTAGGGATTAGGTTTTAATAAATAAATAATTATAAAAATTCAATAACATGGTAAAAGTAAATATAAATAAGTAAAAACTCTTTTTACCATATCATTGTAACTTTACCACTATTTGAGCCCAAAAACCCCTCTTTTACCCTTGAAATTCGACGTCAGATTGTGGGAGTTACGAGCATCCATTCGACGAACCGTCAGCGGCAGTGAGGTAGGCTCTTTGTCGTCTACCTTTTCATGGTTTAATTTTTCATTTTCATTGGCAAAAACCACCGTTTTGAGTTTGTTTTGGGGGTTATTATGGCGCTCATCCATTCTTGCAGGTGAGCTACACAGGACCTGCGAGAATGGGTCATTCTCGCAGGTGAGCCTAAAGGCACCTGCGAGAACCTCTCACTGTGCCTAAAGGGCACTTGTGAGAACCGCAAAGTCTAAAAGTTTTTTAAAAATTTGCTCAATGAAAAGATACCAAATTGTGAATAGAGTTACTAATCTTCTTCTTGTGCTTCTTATGCAGGTATTTGGACATTACCATGGTTCTAGAATGGTGCAAAAGGGAGCATGAAGAAGATAATTCCATGGCTAGAAATCATCTACCCACCATTGCCGCTTTACGAAACTGTGGTCTTCTGAAGTACTTCTGTATCTCGGGCATGAGGGCCCAAGTCAGGTTATTTGAGTACCTTGTGCATATGTGGGATCCCGATCAGAAAGTATTCCATGTAGGGGTCCACACATTATCCTTGGATATCGAGGACATTTACTTCTTGATAGGACTATCACGGCGTGGGTACCACGTGAACCTGACTGGTAGCAGAGGTGGTGGGCTACCTATGAGTGAGTATTGTCGCTTACACTGTGTTCCAGAGGCAAAGAGGAGCAAAGGGAAAGTAGTTATTTGGGGAGTGCGGGATTTGACCCTACACACTATTTTGTTCACCATTTCTCATATGGCCGGGAGCTTCGCTCCTCACATGGCTCTTCAGAGCTACTTTCAGTATGCCATAGAGTGTACTGAGCCTCAATTTTTTAACTGGACAGATGCAGTGCTTCATAGCATGAAGAGGCAGTTGACCAAATGCAAGTGAGGTAACCTGAATCAATTCAGGTATGGATATTTGTTGGTGTCCTTCTTCCTTGAGAGGGTTCTGTTATTGAGGCTGCAGGTTGAGTGGGATTTACCAGCACCAACAGATCCAAGAATGCTGAGATGGTGTCACCTTATGGCCTGGCACGTAGCTGGACCAATTATCAAATATGATGATACCTTCTTCGACTGGTTGCAACCACAGATGTTGATGGTCGACGATTATGCTTATGTTGGGTTAGATTTTCGAGGAGATCCAGACTTAGTCCTGCCCAAGGGTGCTCAGTGGGGGGAACTTGGTAAGAAGTACACATTTTTTCTTTTTTAAATGTTTTTGTGAATTTTATCATATGCAAATGTTTTTAATATATTCGTCCAAGGACTAAATACAAAATTCGTTGTTGATGACACAGATGTGGGACCTTACTGACCTCCTGGTACTTCTCCCATTCGTAAATGAGGAGAGGTAGCGCCAATGCCACGATGGGATGCCAAGGATTATGAAGCGGTGGAACAAAACCTAGAGGGTTTGACAGCAGATATTCCAGACATGCCCCTTGGAGAGGTTCCACGATGTTATCAACGTCATACAGTAGGAGTGTCAGAGTCCATTGGTCGACTGCTCCGTAGGGTTGCCCAGGCAGTCGTGTGTTACCGTGAACATCATCCATGATGTCACTTTGTAGAAGCTATGAGCTTCATATTTTGACATTTTGGTCCTCGGACAGAACATTTTGTAAAAAAAACTCTTTTTATCGTTATATATACATACGRCTTCTACCGGTTTATCTTGTGTTGTGTGAAAATTGATGTGATTGATTTATAAATCATCCAAATGTCTGTCTAATACATAGTTAGCCAATGCATCAGTTAATGTATTTAGACATCTARGAATATGTTGATATTCAATATAATCAAAATAACGTTCCAAGAGGTGAATTCGCAAATACACCCGTAACAAAGTAGGACTTCGAATAGTATAGACATTACTTAATTGTAGTACTACAAGTTGYGAATCGAGTTGCACAACCAAATGATGGATTCCGAGCGAGATARCATCAATCAACAATTCAATAATGGCACTATACTCTACAATATTGTTGGTCGCACGACCGAGACACACACCTCRTAAGGAGACAAGTTCGTTTGTAGGGGCGTAAATTKCCCATGCAGTGGAAGCAAGGTTCTGAGTACTACRGCTAGCGCCATCAGTGAAGCCAATATAGGGTAGCGAAGACTCTGACATMTGGAAATCAATCATAATGTCACATAAGGGCAGAGACCAGATAACGACGAAAGCAAGCTACAGTAACACACAAGAAGTATGATACAATAAAAATACAAGTACTCATGCACATGTGATTTTATGCATAGTACTTCTTCAAGTACAACCCATTACTAGGTTCACTCAAAGGGATACCATCGTAATCTACTAACTCATAAGCCCCTTTTTCCAAAACTTGTCGAACGATATAAGGAACTCACCACATGGCTTCGAATTTTCCAACTCCTAGCATATCTCGATCTTGTTCATAGAGGAGAACGAGATCTCCTTCAGAGAAAATGTGAGGCTTGACATGTTTGTCGTATTGGGCCTTGACACGTTTTTTCTGATCTTCTATGACTAGGGTAGCATCTCGTCGAGTTTCATCTAATCGCATAAGATATAATAGACGTTCTTCCTCAACAGAAGTGTTTGGTAGGAGTTCAACAACTAGTTTTAAAGAGGGTATCTTGCATTCAATCGGGAGAATGGCTTCCAAACCATAGACTAACCGGAAATGTGTAAAACCAGTAGAAGACTTGACGGATGTCTGGTAAGCCCACAATGTCGAAAACAACATTGTGTGCCAACGTTTTTTGTGAATCCCTATCATTCATCGGAGCATAGTTATGAGAAATTTGTTAATTGCTTCGACTTGGCCATTGGCTTGTGGGTAATAGGGCGTTGATTTTTCATGGCGAAGACCCAACTTTTCAGTAAGTTTGGACATCAAGAAGTTTCTAAAGTGGCTACCATGATTAGTGATGATAGCCTGGGGAACAAAAAAACGAGCTATGATGTGATTAAAAATGAATAATGTTGCGGTCTTTCCAGTGTTTTCAAATGTCGGCATCGCCTCGGCCCATTTCGTAAAGTAATATACGGCTACAATAATGTATCCATGCCCCCTGGCCGAGTGAGGGTGACATGTCATGAAATCGATGCCCCATTTCGCAAAGGGACCAATGGAGACCACAGGGTGAAGAGGAGCAAGATGTGACCGTATCTTGTTATTATAGGTCTGGCAAGCATGGCATTTTTGAATGGCGATTATGCAGTCATTAAATAAAGAAGGCCAAAAATACCCTGCTCGTAAGATCTTCTGGACAGTAGCATATCCAGACATATGACCACCACAGGCTCTAGAATGGCAGTCATTTAGAGCTATCTTGGCTTCGTCGAACGTTAGGCAACATCAAAAAATAGAGTCAATCCCCCGACGATAAAGAGTATCCCCGAGGATAATATATTGACGGGCTTGGTAGCGTATTCGACGTCGGTCAGTACTAGACAAAGTTGGTCAGAAAGTCTAGGTTTGGAGATATATGATGATATCACCATACCAAAGATCATCACTACTGATGAGGAAAAGGGATTCATCGGGTAATGAATCAGATGCTACATTTTTTGTTTCAGAATAGGGAAAGTTGCATATCAACTCATCAAACACTAAGGACTTCTTGGACTTGGCGCGTTCGAATTCCAATTCAAACTCCTGGAGTATCACAATCCATTTGGAGTATTTTCCCCCTAGCAATTGACGTGTGAGAATGTGTTGCATAGGGTTGCAGTTAGAAATCAATGTAGTCTTGCGCGAGAGGATATAGTTCCGGAAGCGTTGGACGGCTTGGATGGCAGCCAAGGCCAGTTTTTGGACATGTAAATACTTGATTTTGGTAGGCATTAGACTTCGAATCAAGTAGTAGATAACATGTTTGTTGTTAACATCATCCTCTTGGACGAGAACCATACCAATGGTGTAATTCAAGGCAGGAAGGTAGAGGAAATAATCGCGACTGTAATCGGAGGAAAGAGAAGCGGAGCATGTGTTAGGGACAATTTCAAGGCTTCAAAAGCGTTGTTGGCGATGGTATCCCATACGAACTCAGACCCCTTTTTTAGGAGCTACGCAAATCCACGAGTTATCTTGGCATAATTTTGGATAAAACGAAGAAGAAATTTTTCTTTCCCCTGCAAACTTTGTAACTGGCGAAGTGTAGAAGGAGGAGGGAGATTAAGGATTGCCTCAACCTTTAAAGGATCCACCCGGATCCCTTGACGCGAAACAATAAAACCTAGAAGTCGGTCGGATTCCATGCAGAAAATGCACTTATGAGGATTCAAACGTATACGGTAGAACCGACAGCGGACGAAAATGGCTCGGAGGTGGGTTGGATGATCGACTCGGTGCATTGAGTGAACAGGTAAATCATCCAGATATAGTTGAACGATGTGCTTGATATCATGGAAATCATAAGACATAGCACGTTGAAAAGTTGCATCAGCGTTCTTGAGACCAAAAGGGAGTTTATGATAGGCAAAAGTCCCCCAAGGACAAATAAAAGTAGTCTTATCTTGATCCTTGGAAACAATGTTGATTTGATTATACTCAGAGAAACCATCCATCAGAGAGAAGATTTCACTTCCGGCGCAATCGTCGACAATCTGGTCGACGAAGGGGGTAGGAAAGTTGTCTTTGGGACAAGCTTTGTTGATATCCCTATAATCAATGCATACACGAATTGTGCCTTGTTTCTTGTCAATTGGGACAAGATTGGAAACCCAGTCAGAGAGAGCCACCGGGTAAATAAAGTCGGCTTTGAGAAGTTTCTCGACTTCGATCTTGATAGAAGCCACTTTACGTGGGTGAATTGGACGAAGGAATTGTCGGACGAGTTTAGCATCGGGGTATGTCTTGATCTCATGTATCAAAATGTCGGGGTCGATACCCAACATTTCTTCGTAGCTCCAGGTGAATATGTCACGAAACTCCTTGAAAAGAGATGTGTAGGTGACGATTTCGTCAGAAGAACACGAAGCTTCGATATGGACATTTTCGACAATCCGAGGTTTGACGGATATGTCGAGGGGAATAGTGGGCGAGATATTGCTTAAGTTTCCTTCGGAAAACACATTTTGTGTGGACTCAGGAACGGTTGAGATTGCGACAACGGTCGACGGTATCGAGATCCGTTGGTAGTTCTCAATGGTATGTTGCTCCAGAAAGAGGATAGAACGATGACTTCCATCGTCCCAAGGGGTGTCTTCCATGACAGACATGATCATTTCGTTTGTGATAAAAATGACATGGAAGGGATCTGGAGATAACTCACCAAGAGAGGGGGTAGAAGGAGTTATTGATTGAATGGCCTGATAGGCGGATTCGACCAGACTTAATGACATTTCATCGTCGTAATGAAGATAATATCCAGGGTTAGGTACTATCCATGGGTTGTGAGACACAGGAAGTTCATGAATCGAGGTGGAGATCATGTTGATTGAAGCAACGGACGAGTGTGGAACATCGGGCGGTGGAATGGGGAAAGTACCCATTAATGAAGAGTCTTTGAGAAGGCCTACACCGAAGTTCGCATAACCCGGTGGGGTTTTAGCGATGAACGGTACGTTTCCAGTACGGGTGTTGTAATTAAAGAAGGCTAATTGGTCGATGGTGATGACCTTTCCTTGATGTGGGAAATGTACCACATGAAAAAGGGTCGACACAACTGCATGCATGGAATCGATCTAGTTGCGACCAAGAATAAGATTGTAATCAAGGGGAGTGTCAAAGACTTCCACTTCGACTTGGACCATTTTTCCTTCTAACGTGATGGGCAATGAAGGAAGGACACCATAGGGCTTAAAACTGGAGCCTTTGAAGGCTTTGAGAGTGTTCTAGGATTCATTCAAAGAGGGAGATCCAATGGCTTTCCAACAAGTAAGAGACATGACACACGTCGAGGCACCCTCGTTGATAACGGTTCGAAAAATGTTTTTTTTAGAGACAATCACTTGGATCTGGAATGCGATTTGAGGGGGTAACCTTGGAATGTGATCTTCCAAGTCAAAAATTATTAAATTCATATCCGTCGGGTCAATTCCACCGATAGATTTCAACAGTGCCTTCCATTGTGCAGGACAACTCTGAAGGACTTCGAGGGATGACATCGCAGAAGGTGCTTGGGCCAAATCTTCAACAATGTTGTAGTTATGGGCAACACGAGCATGAGGATTGAAAGTCGATTTCCGAACGATGCCCTTCTGGGGGGGTCGAAGAACTGTGTCGAGGCTCGGTCATTCGAGATGAAGAGGACCATTGGTAGGTGGAGTCGCGGGAGAGGGTTGTACCAAGAAAGGAAGTAGGTCATCAACCTTCTCTTTAGAGGGAGAATAATCTTTGGCTCGAGTGGTGAGTGCAATGTCGTTTTTCTTTGAATCGCCAGTACACATCAATACATAGGATGTAGTAGAAGATGAGGGTTGGTCATGAATGACCAATTGAGCTTGTTGTTGAGACAGGAAGGGTTGGGAAAAAACGGCCAGAGAAGGTCGTTTTGGGGCTCCTTGAAGGAACTTAGTGACCTCGACGCGTCGTGGACAATCCTTCGTGTAGTGATCATCACCACAGATAAGACAAGGGTATCGAGGTTTGCGCTTGTCCCGATCATCAACAGGTGTAGTTTTGGTTCACTCATCTTGAGAAGTATTTTTTTCCTCCTTATTCTTACCACTTCCCTTTTTGGATTTGTTTTTACAGGCTGGGGTAGATTGAACTGCATTTACCTCAGAAGGCTTGTCGGTGGGAGGGGCAGGATATGGAGAATTTTGAACATTAGAAGAAGCAGGTTTGGGGTTGGTTCTTGAAGTGGAATGTGGTTGGGCCTGGAAAGTGCCAATCACACCATCGGCTGCATGAGAAGCAGCTAGAGTAGTTGAAGTGGTGGAAGTGGAAGGACGAGGTAAGTCAGGCAGTAATTTGTAAAGGGTACCCGTTTGTGAGTAAACGAGATCAAGGTATTGAGCACAACTTATGGCCTACTCTTCCGTGACTGCTCCAACCATGGCGATGTCACGACAAATGTTGTTCACGAATGATTTGTTGAACCACTCTACCAGCAATTGATTAGGGAGTTCGAGTTTGATGAGACGTCATCTCTGTCGTCACTCATGAATGTGATCGGATATATGAGTGGATTTGTTTTGTTTGAAAGAACTCAAAATCTCGGTCCCCGTTTCATAATGAATCGGTAACTGGTAGTGTGTGAGGAAAGCCATAGCTAGGGTGTTGAAGTCAGTGAAGAAACCTCGTGGTAATTCTATATACCACTTCACAGCAGAACCTGTGAGGGTTCATTGAAAAATATGTAAACGAATAGAGTCATCCATCAACGAGTTGGATGAACACCAGAGGTGAAAAGTCATGACGTGATTTTTCGGGTCCTCTCCCACTTTTCCATCGAATTTAGGGATATGCGATGGTAGCTTGGCTGGTATAGCAGGCCATTGGGGAGAGTGACGAATTGGATCATTTAAAATCCTTGACAAATACAGAAGATCCAAAGTGGCCAAGAAGGGTAACTGTCGATTCACCTGCGGGTACTAGTGGCTTTGGGGAGGAAGCCCCATCGGAAAACCAGTAGAACCATAAGAAGTCTGCATATAATGTGAATACCCAAGAAGATTCGGAGGTGGTTGGAGAGGATAGTAGCTCATGGGATTGTATCCTTGAACAGAGACAACTAATTCAATGGTCAAAACTTAGGGAAATAGTCATGTCCTGTCCTGTTTTGTTCTAGATCTAGGTGGATCTAGGGAGATCTGTTAGTGTCTGCACCTATCGATTAGTCTGATAACAAAATTGGTGACTCCACTAGGGAGGAACAAGTAACATACCTTTGTATAACTTCCTAGGGCCTCTGTTGCTCCCACTTCGCTCCGGTGCTCTCGTGAGGTCAAGACCAAGACAACACAAACCAACCAAAGTGAAGATAGCAAAATATATTCAACTATCAACTTATGTGTATGATCAAGGAATTACACAATAAAGTAAGAATGAATTTATGGGAAAAGCACATGCCATTGTATCATATTAATCGAAAGTAGAAGATACAACCTGATTGCCTTGATGTCGCAAGATTCCTTTTGGTGGCTCTTGGCTCCAACACACACACACTTGCTCGATCCTTGTATGAAGAAGATCAAATCCCTCTTGATAGACTTGCTAGAGTCTCCAAGCTCCTGTTCAAGCTAGGTCCTTCACACAATTATTTCACCCATTCTCCAATGAATCTTGCTTAACCTTTTCCATGAGAATTCCATCAATATATAAGAGAGGATGAGATGGCTACTTGGATAAGAATGATCCCACAAAATCAGGGAAACCAGTAAAAGGATAACCATTTGAATGCCAACCCATTCTTCTAGAAGATTCCCTTCTAGAACCATCTAGACTTCATCTTTTTCCAAGATTGAGAGCAAGTTCGCACCCTAGCTATGTAGCATAGTGCGAGAAGTTTGCACCCTAGCTGAAGGTAGCCTGCGAGAATGGGTCATTCTCGCACCCTAGGATATGAGCAACCTGTGAACTCTCTTCAGAAGTATGTTTTCTGGGAAGAGATGAATGTCACTTTTCTCAGGAGAAAGCTCTTATGAGGAGCCTAAGTACACCATCATCAATACACCATCATGATGACCAAAATCATGGGTAACAGAGGGTCATTCTTATTTCGAGGTGTGCACACAAAACTAAGGTCACGTCTTTAATCTCGCCTATGGTATTTTGTTGTATATTATTGTAGGAGATCATGCTTCTAGAATTTTCATTTATACAAGACAATCCTAGCTCTTCCATAATAATCTTCGACATCACACTGGGGCCTGAACCGCCATCAATGAGGCAATAATGGGTGATTTTATCCATGATTTTTACAGAAATATAAAAGGGGGATTTTTTAAAGGATATCTAAATTTATGTACACCTATTATATTTAGAGAAGAATCCTCTTCAGTTACCTCCTCAGAAATATTGGCTACAACGAAAGATTTTCCTTCCATGAATCGTTTCAGATGCATCTATTGTTTAGGGATGAAAACCATGTCTAGGAGGGTTGCATCTACTTTGATGTTAGTCAATTGGTTCAAGATTTTGTATCTAGAAGAGGGATGAGAGGGAGTGATTCTTTGACCTTCAGGGATTTTAGGAGCCTAGGGTACAACACCGGTTGAGGATGAACTCAGGCTAGAAGAACTGTGAGGAGGGTCAAATTTACCTTTTGGGGCATAGGCATTGTTTCTAGTGTTGATGACCATGACATCTTCTTACTCGACAAAATATAGGACACCGATAGTGGATTCTGGTCATTTACCAAATATCTTGTCTCTGGCACTCTTCCTTACCTCACATGTGGTTTCTTCATGGTGTTCCTCACAAAAGTTACACCAACTCCCAAGCAGGATAGCCTTCAGCTAGAAATTATTTTCAACCAGAACTATAAAAGGAGGAGAAGAAGAGGATGAAGGTCCAGGGGTGAGAGGTTTGACGATACCTTTACACTCAAAATCTATCATATGGTTGTCCATATCTTGTACTAGCTACAAGAGAGAGGACATATCTGTCTATCTAACTGATTCTCCCTGGGGTAGAACAGTTCATTCAAGTTGTTCCTCATACTCTGAGAAAGTGTGCAAAGTGGAATGGAGGTTATCAATGGCCTTTTCTTAAAGCCTATGATGGTAAGCAGAAGGAAATTCATTGTAGTAATGCATGAAGTCAGCTTGGTTCTAGAGGATAATACGTTCGAGGATTTGATTATACAACTTGGTAAAATGCAAGTTGAAGGACCTGATGGTCTCACCATATTTGTAAGCGATTTTGTTGTACTCTATTTACTTCTCAGTAGGGATTTTGGATTTCCTGTAAGTGTATCGGAACCAATAAATCAGCTCCTCCCAAGTAGACAAGATCTTAGGAGGAAGGTCAAAGAAATCGACCACAACCTTTCCTTCCAAGGAATTGACAAACATGTGCATGCAAGTGTCATTATCGTTAGCCCCTATATTATGACTGTTAGTGTCATAAGTCACTCCTGGATTACAGCAGGAGTAGAGCCCGACACCCATCAATTTATGTCACGATTTGTTTATCAAGGGTGATCGAAAGAGAGTAGACTCAGAATGATATCGTTTTAACTCAGAATCTTGGACCGAACTATGTATGAACAGGCTAGGTCTTAGTCTAACTTCAATCAGTAGGTTGTAGTAAGGGTAAGTAGGAGGAAGACATTAACGAGAAAAATGTAGAGGTCGACCGAAGAAGTCAGGCCTTTCATCTACCCAAGGATGAATGATTTAAACATGAGAACTCCTAGAATTTAAATCACGAGGAAACTAAGGAATATCATAGTGTTACAACAAATCATTTATCATAACACAGTCACAATGGTTCATTCGAATCTGTCGATCATGAACTTCTTAGAATCAGAAATAAAATAGAGTAAATAAGAAAGTTGACTGCCATTTAAACAAGAAATCTTGGATGCACATACATGATCATAGAAACCAGTGCTTCATCAAACGATACAACAGGGAGCTTATCTCTACCAACGATCCTTACAAAATATGAAAATTGAGTATATATACTCAGAGAAATTCACCTCCTTAGCCACAGGAGGTTAGCTGAGCTACCTCATTTAAGGATTTATGTGTGCATGATCTTTCTTCAGACTGTACACGCATCTTCTTGTCTGACACTGCTTCATACAACATGGCTTCTGCAGGAAAACTGTCCATCAGGGTACCGCGAGTTGACTGCTTTTGACCCTCCCCACGCCTTCCATTTATGGGTTGAGCTGAGGTCTCAACCACCTACTGGATACTCATTAATTGCTTCTTCCATGGAGGGTGGTCGAGACTAAATACACAGAGAGTGACCATGTGTCGGCTTTCCAAATCTTGGAGGCCAGCCTTCGTTTCTTCAGGTTTCACTCTCAACGTAACCATAGGGCCATGCAACTTTCTTCAAGGACGCTTCGGCATTTTCCTTTCGGGGATTTCCTCATGCTGTGTCCAGGATCACTGATACCTTGTGTTGCGAAATTACCCTATCCAAACCAACGGCTTGATCTTCCTTTAGCATCGACGACTAGGATTTCTTCCTTATTCGACTCTTAGCCATCTATGGTCTGAACCAGTGCCTATATTTTTCCTTTGGCCCTACTTTCCATATGATAGTGAGTTGTGACCTTGCGCTAAAACCAAAGGTGCTCCATGGATTTTAGGTATCGGTGATGGAAGGGATTAAACTCCTCACCCTTGATAATCCTGATTACCAAAATCATGAAGGGGGATACATCGTGTTGGTTCCTTCCGTACCCCTTGCTCATATAATCATTGGCTAGGATCGTGGGCATATCCCTGGGGGATTTTGAATCTCGCGTTTCGGGGTTTCGAAATGCAATGGAGGAGAAACCCTTTGTCCTTTGAAGTCCCAGTAACTGAAATAGAGATCAATCTTAATCGCGCGCCATGTGCCCCCTGGTTGAATGGACTGGATCAACATTTAGACATGGGGCCTCTACTGGCCTGTACCCTCCGCCATGTGTCTTCTAAGATCGGACGATCGAGATCACTCTCATTCAACGAACCTGATAATTTCGAGGTTTTGTGCACTGGGGATACATGATGTATCCTGTCTTCATTCTTCCAGTTGCTCAATCTGTGAAACCATGGATTTTTGCCACGCGTCCCCAGGGTGGATGGTTCATATCACATCGGTGCTTTCACTTTAAATATCCCAAAAGCACCCCTGTCCTCTTCTTTAGGCCCCGCCTTTCAACTGAACCTTAGGCCATGACCGCGAGCCAGGCTCCCAGGGCTATCATGTTTCTTGTTTCAGGGTTTTGAAACCCAAGGGAGAACCCTATCCTCCCAACTTGCGATCCCCGAAACGTTGACTAGCTGCCACCTGTCCCAACTGGATCAGACGACCCAGATCATTTCAGCGATATGGGCGCTATCTCTTGCACTAAACCTCATGCAACTCTATTGACCACAATTACCCGCCAACCGTCAATCTTCTCGATCGATTGATCCTCTCCATTGAATACTGGAGCTACCCGCCTGCTTGCATTTTTAACCCGAAATGGATTTTCTGCGTGTTGCACATTGTGCTCATGGCTGCGACCTTGGACAAAATGAATTTGATGGGTTTTTTAAGCCCCATTTCTTCTCATTTTATGCCACAGGCTCAAATCTTGGAGAGAAAACACCCCCCCTTACAAGAACTGGTGTTAACATTAGGCTCCATGGGGGATAGAGTCATCCTTGTCATGCTCTAAGAACTCATTTTGGAGCTTCAGTACCTTCTGTTGGGCTATGGAGTCAAGCTCAAAACACCCTGCTGGAAATACAGGCTGAAAAGTAAAAGCAAAACAAAATAAACATACATGATCAAAGGAGGTTATTTATGTACAATCCTAAACTAATAAAATCATCTACATGGGGCTAGGTGAAAGTAAACTTCCACAATAGCCATTCAAGTAACTTCCTGAAGGGAAGCTCCTTCACTCTGTCAATGATTGGTAACAAATGATGCAACCGCGACAGTAGAACGGTTACATCCTTCAGCTTTTCTCCAAGGGCTGAAGTTGAGATGAAATAGGGCAGCTCCAAAGTATGAAGGAAATGCCACTCCATGTAGTCATTGACATGCTTATAGAATGAGTGGCAGATTCTGGAAGATTTTTAACAAGCACTTTTTCTGCTACACAACTTCTCACACTAGGTTGAATATATCTAGTAGGAACAAGTGGATGAGAAGCTGATGTAGGCTGACTGTTGTCAGGAGATGGCTGCTCTCTAACTGGCTCTGAACAGGAGATAAAGTGCTCCCCTTGCCGCTCCTTTGGTTCTTCTTCTTTTCTCTCCCAAGGGTCAGATTCATAATCACGATAAATAGGACCCGTGGGAAAGATTTTCTCTTCAATCTTCTTCTCGATGATCTCTGCGGGCCTGAGATGGTTGATTTCCTCGTAACATTCTTCTTTAACGAATGGAGGATAAGGTTTTGCATTCTTCTCTTGGAATTCCTGCATATCCAGCTCAGAATCTGATTTGTATATGTCATATACAGGCTGGACGCTCCTATGGTCAACAAACTATGATGTGGGGCTCTGATGCTCCTCATCTGAATAATCATCAAAGCTTGGGGAAGAAGGTATGTCAGGAATAGTATGTAAGGCCTCTACAATTGTGAAATATTCAACATCAACCTCAATAAAGCTTCCAAGAACATCCTCTTCAAGGGATGGAGCATCCTCTGCACTTTCTCCAGATTCTAACCTTTCTAGTTTGGCAGAGAGAGATTTAATCATCTCCATAAATTCGCCCAGAGAATATTCTTCCTCCATATGGTCCTTATCCTTACAGTCTTCATTAGACACAACCATATCTTGATCATGGCCTTCCCATTCCTCACAACAGTTATGGAAAATTAACTTAGAGGAGTATAATTTTTGACAACGCTTATTGAAAACTGCATGAAACTTCTCCAAGGAGGAGATGCTGGCAGGAGGTAAGGATAAATACCACTCACGAGCATCTCCTACTAATGAGAACATGAAAATTTTAAATAATACATCCTCATGATGTATTCGCCACTGATGCATGAGTTCATGAAACTCATGGAGATGTTGAGCATGGTTGTCCTCTTTACGCTCTCTAAATATGGGAAAATAATCACCCCATTCATTAGGAGTAGGAACAACATTAGGAAAACCAGGAACAATCGAAAAATTAAAAGGAGAAAACCTTTCAGCCAGGATCCTTTCCATTTCAAAATAGCGGAGTCTCCAATCGATCCTTTAAACATGGAGTCACCAGGTGAAAGATGTGCAAATTTGAATGTGTCTAGTCTTTGTTCACCATCAAAGGCCATATCCTAATGTTGTCGTTAACCCAGGGAACATCTCAAGATGAGAAAGAAGCTGCTGAAAACGTTCTCGAAAAATCTCCTCTGGGTCAGCTTTTAGGTGTGCTAAAAGTAGCCACAACTGAAACAGGGAAGTGGAAACATTGGAGTCTCCACAGTGGAGTCACCAGGTGCACAGTTGCAATCTTCGATGTACTAGGTTCTGATGCACCCTCAGAACCAGTAAGCTTTGTCGTTCAATCCCAGGGAAAATCTTCAATTTTGTCCCTGGAAACGACACCAGAAATGTTAGCGTTAGAAGTCACTCCTGGATTGCAACAGGAGAAGAGCCCGACACCCATCAGTTTATGTCACAATTTGTTTATCAAGGGTGATCGAAAAAGAGTAGACTTATAATGATATTGTTTTAACTCAGAATTCTGGACCAAACTATGTATGAACAGGCTAGGTCTTAGTCTAACTTTAGTCAGTAGGTTGTAGTAAGGGTAAGCAGGAGGAAGACATTAACGAGAAAAATGTAGAGTTTGATCGAAGACGTCAGGCCTTTTAGCAACCCAAGGATGAATGATTTAAACACGAGAACTCCTAGAATTTAAATCACAAGGAAACCAAGGAATATCACAACGTTACAACAAATCCTTTATCATAACATAGTCACAATGGTTCATGCGAATCTATCGATCATGAACTCCTTAGCATTGGAAATAAAATAGAGTAAATAAGAAAGTTGACTGCCATTTAAACAAGAAATCTTGGATGCACATACATGATCATAGAAACCAGTGCTTCATCAAAACCATACAACAGGGATCTTAGCTCTACCAATGATCCTTACAAAATATGAAAACTGAGTCKATATACTCAGAGAAATTCACCTCCTTGGCCCCAAGAGGGTAGCGGAGCTACCTCATTTAAGGAATTATGTGCRCATAATCTTCCTTCAGATTGTACACAMATMTTCTTTTCTGACACTGCTTCAGATGACATGGCTTCTRCAGGTAAACTGTCCATCAGAGTACCATGAGCTGACTGCTTCTAACCCTCCCCATGCCTTCCATTTATCGGTTGAGCTGAGGTCTCAACCACCTGCTGAATCTTCATTAACTGCTTCTTCCATGGAGGGTGGCCAAGACTGAATACACAGAGAGTGACCACATGTCTTCTTTCCAAAGCTTGGAGGCCAACCTTCATTTCTTCAGGTTTCACTCTCAACTTAACCATAGGGCCATGCAACTGTCTTCAAGGACGCTTCAGCATTTTCCTTTCTGCGATTTCCTCATGTTGTGTCTAGGATCCCCGATACCCTGTGTTGGGAAATTTCCCTATCCAAACCAACAACTTGATCTTCCCTTAGCATCGACAGCCAAKATTTCTTCCTTATCTGGCTCTTAGTCATTTGTGGTCTGAACAGGCGCCTATCTTTTCCTTTTGGMCCTACTTTCCATATGATAGTGGGTTGTGACCYTGTGCTAAAACCAAAGGTGCTCCACGGATTTCAGGTATCGGCGATGGGAGGGAGTAAAATCCTCACCCTTGATAATCCTGATTGTCGAAATTGCGAAAGGGGCTACATCATGTTGGTGCCTTCCTTACCCCTCGCTCATATAATCACCAGTTAGGATCCTGGGCCTATCCCCGAGGTCTTCTGCATCTCACATTTTGGGGTTTCGAAATGCAATTAAGGAGCAACCCTTTGAGCTTTGAAGTCCCAGTAGCTGAAATAGCGACCGGGATTAATCACGCGCGACGTGCCCCCTGGTTGAATGGCCTGGTTGAATATTTAGACGTGGGTCCTCTTCTGGCCTGGACTCTTCGTCGTGTGTCTTATAAGATCATATGACCTAGATCTCTCTCATTGAACGAACCTGATCCTTTTGGGGTTTCATGCACCAGGGATACATGATGTAGCATGTCTTCATTCTCCCGGTTGATCAATCTACGAAACCATGGATTTTTTCCACGCGTCCCCAGGGTGGACAGTTCAGATCACATCGGTGCTTTCACTTTAAATATCCTGAAATCCCTCCTGTCCTCTTCTTTAGGCCCCTCCTTTCCACTGAACCTTAGGCCATGACCACGGGCTAGGCTCCTGGGGCTATCACATTTCGCGTTTCAGGGTTTTGAAACCCAAGGGAGAATCCTGTCCTCCCAAGTTGCGATCCCCAAAATGTCGACTAGATGCCACCTGTCCCCACTGGATCGGATGACCCCGATCATTTCGGCGATATGGGAACTATCTCTTTTTATAAACCTCATGCAACTTTGTTGACCACAATTACCTGCTGACCGTCGATCTGCTCCATCGATTGATCCCCTTCGTTGAATACTAGAGTTGCCCGCCTACTTTCATTTTTAACCCGAAATGGATTTTCTGCATGCTGCACATTGTGCTCATGGATTCGACCATGGACAAAATGCATTTGATGGGTTTCTTAAGCCCCATTTCTTCGCATTTTACGCCATGGGATCGATTATTGGAGAGAAAACACCCCCCCTTACAAGAATTGGTGTTAACATTAGGCTCCATGGGGGATAGAGTCATCCCTGTGATGCTCTAAGAACTCATTCTACATTTTCAGTGCCTTCTGTTGGGTTATGGAGTCAAGCTCAAAAAAACCTACTGAAAATACAGGCCAAAAAGAAAAGATAAGCAAAATAAACATACATGCTCAAAGGAGCTTATTTATGTATAGTCCTAAACTAATAAAATCCTTTACATGGGGCTAGGTGAAAGTAAACTTCCACCATAGCCATTCAAGTAACTTCCTAAAGGGAAGCTCCTTCACTCTATCAATGAATGGTAACAGATGATGCAACCACGACAACATAATGGTTACATCCTTCAGATTTTCTCCAAGGAATGAAGTTGAGATGAAATAGGGTGGCTCCAAAGTATGAAGGAAATCCCACTCCATGTAGTCGTTGACAGGATCATAGAATGAGTGGCAGATTCTAGAAGATTTGTAACAGACATATTTTTTTGCTACACATCTTCTCACACTAGGATGAATATATCTAGTAGGCAGAGGTGGATGAGAAGTTGATGTAGGATGATTTTTTTCAGGTGATGGCTTCTCTCTAACTAGCTCTGAACAGGAGATAAACTTCTCCCCCTGCTGCTCCTATGGTTCTTCTTCTTTTCTCTCCCAAGGGTCAAATTCATAATCATGATAAACAAGACCCATGGGAAAGATTTTCTCTTCAATCCGCTACTTGGTGATCTCTGCAGGCTCAGGATGGCTGATTTCCTCATAATATTCTTCTTTAACGAATGAAGGATAAGGCTCTGCAGTCTTCTCTTGGAAGTCCTACATATCCATCTCATAAAATGATTTGTAGCTATCATATACAAGATGGATGCTCCTATGGTCAGCAAATTGTGATGTGGGGCTCTGTTTCTCCTCATCTGAATAATCATCAAAGCTTGGGGTAGCAGGTACATCAGGAACAGGATGTAAGGCCTCTACAACTATGAAATCTTAAACATCAACCTCAATAGAGCTTCCAAGAACATCCTCTTCAAGGGATAGAACATCCTTTACGCTTTCTCCAGATTCTAACTTTTCTAGTTTGGCAGAGAGAGATTTAATCAGCTCCATAACTTTGCCCAGAGAATATTCTTCCTCCATATGGTCCTCATCCTTACAGTCTTCATTAGACACAGCCATATCTTGATCATGGCCTTCCCATTCCTCAAAACAGTTATGCCAAATTAACTCAGAGGAGTAGACCTTTTGACAACGCTTATTGAAAACTACATGAAACTGCTCCACGGAGGAGATGCTAGAAGGAGGTAAGGATAAATACCACTCACGGCCATCTCCTGCTAATGAGAACATGAAAATTTTCAATAATACATCCTCATGATGTATTTTCCACTGATGCATGAGTTCATGAAACTCATGGAGATGTTGATAAAGGTTGTCCTTTTTACTCTCTCTAAATATGGGAAAATAATCACCTCATTCATTCGGAGTAGGTACAACATTAGGAAAACTAGGAACAACCAAAAAATTAAAAGGAGCAAACCTTTGAGCCAGGATCCTTTCCATTTCAAAATAGAGGAGTCATCAATTGATCCTTTAATCATGGATTCCCTAGGTGAAAGATGCGCAACTTTGAATGTGTCTGGTCTTTGTTCACCATCAAAGTCTAGATCCTAACATTGTCGTTACCCTATGGAGCTTCTCATGCTGAGAAAGAAGATGTTGAAAACCTTCTCGAGAAAGCTCCTCTGGGTCAGCTTTCATGTGTGCTAAAAGTAGAAACAACTGAAACAGTGAAGTGGAAACATTGGAGTCACCACAGTGGAGTCTCCAGGTGCACAGTTGCAATATTCAATGTACTAGGTTCTGATGCACCCTCGGAACCAGTAAGCTTTGTCATTCAATCCCAGGGAAAATATTCAATTTCATCCCTGGAAACGATGCCAAAAATGTTAGCGTCATAAGTCACTCCTAGATTGCAGCAGGAGCAGAGCCCGACCCCCATAAGTTTATGTCATGATTTGTTTATCAAGGGTGATCGAAAGAGAGTAGACTCATAATGATATCGTTTTAACTCATAATCTTGGACTGAATTATCTATGAACAGGCTAGGTCTTATTCTAACTTCATTCAGTAGGTTGTAGTAAGGGTAAGGAGGAGGAAGACATTAACGAGAAAAATGTAGAGGTCGACCGAAGATGTCAGGCCTTTCAGCAACCCAAGGATGAATGATTTAAACATGAGAACTCATAGAATTTAAATCACAAGGAAACTAAGGAATATCACAACGTTACAACAAATCATTTATCATAATACAGTCACAATGGTTCATGCGAATCTGTCAATCGTGAACTCCTTAGCATCAGAAAGAAAATAGAGTAAATAAGAAAGATGACTGCCATTTAAACAAGAAATATTGGATGCACATACATGATCAGAGAAACCGGTGCCTCATTAAAACCATACAACAGGGAGCTTAGCTCTACCAACTATCCTTACAAAATATGAAAACTGAGTCTATATACTCAGAGAAATTTACCTCCTTGGCCCCAAGAGGGCAGTTGAGCTACCTCATTTAAGGCTTTACCTGTGCATGATATTCCTTCAGACTGTACACACAGCTTCTTTTCTGACACTGCTTCAGACGACATGGCTTTTGCAGGGAAACTGTCCATTGGAGTACCATGAGCTGACTGCTTCTAACCCTCCCCGTGCCTTCCATTTAGGGGTTGAGCTGAGGTCTCAACCACCTACTCAATCTTCATTAAATGCTTCTTCCATGGAGGGTGGTCGAGACTGAATACATAGAGAGTGACCATGTTTCATATTTCCAAAGCTTGGAGGCCATCCTTCATTTCTTCAGGTTTCACTCTCAGCGTAACCACGGGGCCATGCAACTGTCTTCAAGGACGCTTCGGCATTTTCCTTTCGGGGATTTCCTCATGCTGTGTCTAGGCTTCCCAATACCCTATGTTGTGAAATTTCCCTATCCAAACCAATGGCTTGATCTTCCCTTGGCATCGACGACCAATATTTCTTCCTTATCTAGCTATTAGTCATCTGTGGTCTGAACAGGCACCTATATTTTCCCTTTGGCCCTACTTTCCATATGATAGTGGGTTGTGACCTTGCACTAAAACCAAAGGTGCTCCATGGATTTTGGGTATCGGCGATGGGAGGGAGTAAACTCCTCACCCTTGATAATCTTGATTTTTGAAATCGTGAAGGGGGATACATCATGCTGGTGTCTTCCTTACCCCTCGCTCATATAATCACTGACTAGGATCATGGGCCTATCCCTGGGGGCTTTCCCATCTTGCATTTCAGGGTTTTGAAATGCAGTGGAGGAGAAACCCTTTGTCCTTTGATGTCCTGGTAGCCAAAATAGCGACCAGGCTTAATCTTGCGCCACATGCCCCCTGGTTGAATGGCCTAGATCAATATTTGGATGTGGGGCCTCTTCAAGCCAAGACCATCCACTGTGTGTCTTCTAAGATCGGATGGTCGAGATTGCTCTCATTGAACGACCTTGATCCTTTTGGGGTTTCACACACAGGGGATACATGATGTATCCTGTCTTCATTCTCCCAGTTTCTCAATCTGCAAAACCATGGATTTTTTCCACGCGTCCCCACTGTGGATGGTTCATTTCACATCGGCGCTTTCACTTTAAATATAAAGAAATCCCCCATGTCCTCTTCTTTAGGCCCCACCTTTCCACCGAACCTTAGGCCATGACCACGGGCCAGGCTCCCAGGGCTATCTCATTTCGCGTTTCGGGGTTTTGAAACCCAAGGGAGCACCATGTCCTCCCAACTTGCGATCCCCGAAATGCTGACTCGCTCCCACCTGTCCCCTCTGGATCAGATGGCCCTGATCATTTCGGCGATATGGGTGCTATCACTTGCGCTAAGCCTTGCACAACTCCATTGACTGCAATTACCCATCGACCGTTGATATGCTCCATCGATTGATCCTCGTCGTTGAATACTGGAGCCGCCCACCTGCTTGCATTTTTAACCTGAAATGGATTTTCTGCGTGCTGCACATTGCGGTCATGGCTACGACCTTGGACAAAATGCATTTGATGGGTTTTTTAAGCCCCATTTATTCTCATTTTACGCCATGGGCTCGAATCTTGGAGAGAAAACACCCCCCCTTACAAGAATTGTATTAACAATGACAAGCATTCGAAAATGCCACTAGGTATTCATTAGTACTGACAGTGTTATTTCCTGAAAACTTAGGAAAATTCTCTTTAAACTTCGGAAGAAGGTGAGTAGTAGGTGCTAGTTTAAGAGGAGAAGACACATGCCATGGTGTGGTGGTGGCATCTTCTTCAAACTGAAAAAGGCCATACTTTTTAATGACTTTTGTGGGGTTTGTAGTAGATTGGACCGAGATATGGTGTCTGTACAAGATACCAATCACTGATGACGATGAAGATTGGGAAGATGGAGCACTTCCAGTGCCACCAGAGCCACCACTAGATGCCATTTTGTGAATGATAGGTGAGGTAAAGAAAGATGAGCTAGATGAATCAGATAAAGTTCTCCTTAGAGCACTTTGTTGGGAAGATAACACAATTTTTCTCCTTCCTATTTCAGCAATAGGATTGATTTTATGTGACAAGCTTGTTCTTCTAGAATCACGAGAATCTAAGGACATGAAAGAAAGGACAAAACTAAAGAACGAAAGGTTATTGTTTATTTCTAGGCTACCTATGCCTAGCTTCAAATTGTTCTTGGACACTAATATCTCTTTCAATTGTTTCCCAAGAACAGTTAAGCTCAACACGAGTCCTAGCAGTGTCTAAAATTGTATGAAACATGTTCAAAGCAATGTTGTTATAGTCTTGGAGACCGATCTTAAGATTGGGCAGTCTTGCAATAGGAATAGTCATGAATATAAAAACAGTCAAAGAATAAAAAAAGAAAAGAAATATGTATCGATGAAAAATCGAGTATAGAATTTAACCAGAGAGATATCGAATATCTCCCCGGTACAGTCGCCAAATAAATGTTCAGGACAAGATATGAATTGATATTACTCAATCATTTTCAGACTTTACTTGGCTAAAGTAAAGTAGATGGGAATATCACCCTATGTTTATAGCCAACAAAAATATATATCCTAACTCACAAGTATTAATTACAAGTGCTTAGGGTAGTATTTTATCAACAAAGAGCTTATTTCAAAAATAATACTTCATATATTCAAAATAAAACATGCTTTCCAAAATCCCTGAAGTCAACCTATAATTGCGGGGCTTGGAAAGGATACCTTTCAGGCCTAGGTAGGGCTACTTCCTTCCCAATCCAACTGAATAATATTGCGTGTGTAATCGATTAGAAAATAGTCTCTTTGAATAGCCATGCATGACAACTCTTAAAATATGAAATAGATTTGGCTCAGAATGTATCAGGCTCATGCAATCCAATCCATACAAATTGTTTTAATGTTAATCAATGAGCATGGGGGTGGAACAAATGTTCATGGATACATGAGGGGTTTGTAATTAGCGAAAATATGATATAATGAAAGGGAAGAGATATTGTCATTGCTCAATGATAATAACAATCAATTGTAAACAAAAAAATAAACCTCACTGCAATCCACACAGAATTCTTCCACTTTTATCCAATCTAACGTAGAATCTTCCTTAGTTGTGATCAATATCAAAACAAGGGGTGAACAAAATGAATATGGGATATGTGAGGGGTTTATAATTAGCGAAAAATGATATAATGAGGGGGAAAAAAAATGTTTACTGTTCATGATATTAATCAAGCAATCCATAACATGTTTGCAGTAAGGAAAATATGCATCAACCAACAATCAGATGACTGAGTAATAGTTCCTGTACATTTGCCTAATTTCACTGCCCATTAATATCCAACACGGTGCCATTACAACAGAAGTATTCCACACACTTTGCAAGAGGTTATGTCCCTCTTATTTGTACATTCTACATTTTATAACAGTCAACAACAACACTCATTCTCAATCTGTAACTTTTAACATCCATCACTGCCATACAATTTCCAAGTCCACATCTATATTTCCAAGTAGTGTTTCCAAAAATAAAAATGAATTCTCCATTTCTATAATAGAGCCAATCAATATCTATAATTATATTCATCCCGATATGTATATAGGTAGAGGAAAAATCAAAATGATCAAGACCTCACATGTCACGCCTGAAAGGAAATTGACTATAACAAGAAGTCATCATTTAGACACAGGATATGCAGAAGTAAATTTCTGAAACCAAGTAACCATGACACTGTGAAACAAATATCTCAGTGTGACTTAAAACCGAACCAAACATTCCACACAAATGTCGTCAACAATGATCAATTTCCAAAAGAATAAACACACTTATAATTCAAGAGTATCACTTGGCATACAAAACAAGCCATCTATATTATATGTGGTGCACCACTGAGAGGATTCCATAGTGTCATAATTCCCATAACCACACAATGATATATAACCTCAATATAACTCAAAAACTACATTATGGGCCATTTATTAATCCGTCTGTGAGTGACCAGGCTACACACATTCAAGTGTATTCTACCAATGACAAAAAATGCAGTAAACATATCCAATCCAATCTTCTAATTCTCGAAACATCATCTACAAGATGCGACATGTGTGAACAACACCAAACCCCTGTGACTAATGCCAACCATTATCATAACATCATGAACACCACTCTAACGGTCGTATAATAACCAAAAATTCAGCACCGTGGTAAGGGAAACAATAGGCCAACAAGCGTGATAACGGTGTATACCCATGAACCAAAATGGAAATGATAGAGGGCTTTTCATAATAATAAAAAAATGATTCCTTGACAACAGGCTGGCAACTATGACTCTTAGAAGTGAAATTGGCAATGTGGGGCTCATGCCATTACCACACAAGTAGTGGTCCACACCATACTAACATGATTTTTATACGAATCACGGGTGAGCCTGTATTCTAAGTAAAAGGCCACAATAAATTTAACATGCCTGACAGAATCCTTAAGCACCTCCGGTCTAGAGGGTTTATGGGTTTACACAGTAACCATCGCAGGAAGGAGGGGGGCACCGACTGTGGTGGATCTTTGGGCTAAAGGAACGTGCTCAAGGGGGACCATAATTCTTGTGGACGAGAATCTTTTCCTTGAGAGATTTGTATAGGGTTCTATTTAAACCCAGGAACCGCTAAGATAATCATCTATTCAACTTTTTAAAAGAAAAACCTTTAAACAGAACGTAGTGGTAACAAAATCTATCACCTAGGAGACCACCAACTCTAATGAACCCACAACAATTATATGCAAAACCATGGATTTTCCATTCAAGTTGAAACCATACAGTTGCAATACTCAAGACAACACAAACCCATACAACCAAAACAAAAACGTTTCATAACCATAGTGAAGTCAAGAATGGCCAAAATATACATACCTATTAATCGAAGACATTAAGATGAGAGGTGGTCAAGCGGTTTCAACCTGACCAAAATCTAGAGTGCAATCACAACAGCCAGATCAAACAACAGTTCGATTAGGGTGAGGGCCAACTGGAAGGGAAAAGGTGACGTGCAGTAAATGCACGTTGCCTCCACCTATCTCACATTTACTCCATAGTACATGCCAACGAGCCTTCTTTAACACAATTAATCAACCAATGCATAGAGAATATCAATTCATTAACCATAGCATAATCCATAAAAAAAAATGGAAAGCCATTGCTTCCATAATCCACTAAGTATTATAACATATGAATATCAGCTATCGATTGCATCAATCAATGCATAACCCATGTATCACCACTTGCCAAGAATGCACCACCAAAACTTCCATGATATGCATATCACAATTAATCATTTTTTCTTAAAATTCCATTCCTCGTTAGCTAAGTCTTAACGAATATTTTATCCATGTAGTGTTTCAGACTAGGTTCCTTTACATTGTAATATTTTTCCCTCTTTAAAAAAACAAAAATTCCCTTCATGTGACTTTACTAATAAGTTTGTTGTGTGGGTGCGAGAAGAATAATACCATATATGAATAGCAGGTTGTTGTGTCATGAAGGGACACCATCTCACAACTTAAATCATATTAATGACCACCATATTAGTATCAACCATGTAACTTATGTAGCTCAACATCATAACATGAACATACCTACTACTAAATAATTCTAGGGGGTCTCACCTACTAGTATTATTTAGTTTTATAATAATAGTTTTAGCAACACTTTGCGGGCGGAACTACATTGGCGTTTTCAATCATCAACAAAGGGGCCTCATTGTGTCTTTCTTAATTGCATTTGCATCTCTGTGTCTTTGGCCTAATGTCGACTCCATGTTTCTCTCAACTGAACCTTTGAAGCATGCCTTATATGCAAGCCTTGTAGCACTTGTTTCCTCTGCAACCTGACACCTTCACCCATGGAGGAATTTTCCCCAAGTGTCATTTTCCGGCACATGTCTCCTTGCTCTGAGAATTAGTATGTTCCATGCGCTTGGAACTAGTATGATTTCTCATGACACTCGTTCCTCCTTTGTAACATAGAATTTTTTTATTCTTTTTCAAGCTCTTAAAAAATTGAAAAAGAAAACAAAATCATATATACTAAAAAGAGGGGACGGGAAATATGTTTTTTTTTTTCAGCAGCACAAAGAGACACCCTTGGACAAATCACATCCTTTTGTTTGTTTGTCAAGCATTGGGATCTAGTATGACCTTAGGAAGTTGTTCTTTCTACATAGAGTTGCGTCCTCCTACGTTTAGTTATTCGTCCAAACACATGGAGAGTTTAGGATGCCTCCTGCATCTTGAACTTATGTCAATGTCATGCTGCCTGAGTCTGATAATATTTCATGTTTTTTTCCAAGGGAAGTTTCACCCAACCTGATTCGACCTTTCTACAGTTTGTCTCTTGACCTCATGAGTTGGCCATCTCGAGAGTCCAATCAATTCTTGATTCAAAATCAATGAATTTCTCTGTCTGATCATCGAGATCCTCATGTGTTTTCCCAACGATCCGTCGAAGGCCTCAGGGTAGTGATTTATACACCCCATTATAATCCTACCTGAGTTTTGAAGATCTTGAATTTGTTGCTCGAGCTCTGAAGGCCTCATATCTAGCCATCGGGTGTCACTAGCTTCTTGAAGATGGATATTATATTTGTATATCTTTGATTGATTTTGAGATGTAGATCCACTGTGTATTTCTTGCGAATACACTTTATATAGTTATATGACATGGATCCGCATTGTATTTTATTGGAAGCCTTGATTTATTTCATCTTGGGCATGGGTATGCCCACCTCGGAGAGATAATTGTTGTTTGGCATATGGCACCTCCTGAACTCTAGTCCCGGGATCACTCTATTTCGTACATTGATGAAGATATTGTAATGTATTTTGGCCATCAGTTTCTCTTTTAACATCACACATTAGGGGGAATTTGCTATATCCATAAATTTCCCTATTCATGCATACATGACCTTGGCCCTCTTACTTGCATTTGTTTCCAAAGCACTGATGAGAAACTCTTCTTAAAAAACCATTTTTTAGAATATGTGCGTGCCCTTCACCATTAATTCCCATGTAAATATGATTTTTGCACCACTACAGCTCGCGTGTGTATGCATGTTGCACCATTACAACCTGTGTATACTTGCAAAAAATAAAATGTTGCAAGGAATTCATTGAAATTTATGGGCTATTAGAAGTTTCCCAACTAATCCACCTACTATAGCCCATCACGCAATCAAATAACCATCCTTTTGTCATATAAAAGGAGATGTTGGGGTGTCATTTCAAATCTAAGCATAAGAATAGTGAAACTCTTCCCAATTTCACTTCCCCTACTTGCCCAAGATATTGCTTCCTTTTGTGAGAAATTGCCTCAACATACCCTCATTAGCCCATTGTTCCTCCATTTAATCCATTCCCTTCCATAGAAGAGATCAGAAGGTTGAGAGAAGAATTTAATACAAGGTGCACTTGGATCATGGTAAATAGGAGCCCGAACTAGGTTCGCGGAACGATAGATGACTCGGATTGTAAGGTATAATCTTTGTATTATGAATAAAAGAATCACATTTTCTTGTCCCAAATGATGGTGTCTTGAGTAATTTTATTGATTTATACTTGAAATTATAACATATAACCCTAAATTATATATGGAATAACATGTTTTTAGTTCTTTGTTTTCCTATCTTTGGATGTAGGTCATCCCTGGGAGGAGACATGTAGTCAGTGGAACTTCCAAGCACGAGGAGATCATCACCAGATGCGGTATTAGAGGTATAGTTACCCGATCTCTTCTCTATTTTCTTTCTTTATATTAGTTTTGATATGTTTGGGGTAGTATAGAGAATTGATTATCTTTTATATGGTTATTCACTTTTTCTACATCTTGAGCCCTGGTGTAGTTAAAGGGGGATTTTTCCCGCTCGCAACGTGGAAACACTACTTCTCGACTAGTCAATTTGTCACATTGTACTTTTGTTGTATGATTGCTCTGAATTTTTCAATGCAAATACTTCAAACTACTCGAAGGATGGTTCTTTGATATGTAGTAGCTACTGCACTAACTCATGTTTTTCAGTATTCATATTTACTGGGAGTATCCAAGCTGAGTGGCTGAGAACAATACCTTCTTTGATGTAGATTAATCTTTGTCTATGGATTCATCATCTTCCTTTTCATCCTCTTCCTGAATTATGACATTCTTTTTATTTTCTTCCTGAATTATGACTTCATTCTCTTCCTAGATTTTGTCATATTTCTCATGGCATAATAATTCATTATGATCTTGTGCTACTATAAATCTTGTGAGTACGATATCTGGGATCTGTTCTTCATTCACTTCCTCTTCTTTTTTTTCATTTCCTCTCTAAAATTTCTTGTATCTGACATCAGTGTTTTCCTTCATGGAGGCTCTATCACGCTTATACAATTTTGAGCTATGTGTCCATAGTTGTCTCATTCATAACATTCAATATTATGTGGAGCCACATAATAATTTATTCCTTGAACATTTATTTCATAATCCCTACAATCTACATCTTTATGTCGAAAGTTAGTACAATCAAAACAATGACCATAAAATCAATTTACATACCTTAGAGTGAATGATCTTCTTTGTTGTGTAGTCCTTCTGAATCTCCGTCATGATTGATTTTTGGCACAGGGGCAAACCCAGGGTTCAACGCTTCAACAACGCACCAACAAAACCATAACTATCGGCCCTTTCTGCAACACCTGGAAAGAAGATGAAGTCTCACTCGAGGTAGAGGCAGGGGGTTTGCAAGACTCAAGTGTCTGCAACCTAGTTGGGACATAGGTATTTGATCACAATACTTAAAAAAGTAATTAGCAGTTAACATTTATTATCATTTAACCCTTATTCACATCGCAAGTAAAACCCTAATTACAGAACAATGCAATATTCAACAAGATATAGCACATCTAGGCACTTAGCACATAGAAATATAGTAGATCTAGCATTTGTTCACATTACTAAGCACTAATATATTATATCAGATGCATCTAACATATGTAAAGATGACAACACTAAACATAAATCACATCAATCACACAAAGAAACCATAACACAAGATATACGTGGTTCACCCCCAGCGTGGGGCTATGTCCACCAACTCTTTATCTTATTTATTATCTTCTGTCAATCTCCTTACATGCATAGAGCATCATAAACAACTCTGCATAGGACAGGAGATCTGTGTGCACCTCGGCAGATCCTCCTTCCTGAGTTAGGTCATATCACAAAGCCTTCTTACACAGTCTACACATAAGCTTCTTACGATCACTTGCAGTTAGCTCTGCAAGTCTTAACACATAGTATGCATAAAGCTGATTCTACTAGGTCTCTCTACTAATCCCATTTTTTATTACATCACCTAGATATCTATTTATACATTAAAAATGGTGCCTAAACATGGGTAAACCTATGGGATGACATCCCATACACGTTACATAAACCCTAAACCCAAAAATCTCACAAAAGGGGGTGAGATCCCATGATCTCTGCTTCGCCTGGCGCTTCGTCTTCAACCAGCCCGTAGAAGTCCCCAAAACTGGTCAAACATGACCAGTGTTTCCAAAAAACCTGGTCAAGGGCCAACAGGCCCCCAACACTTAGTTGTGACTCATCCCGAGTCACTGTGATCTAGGTAACTCTACATCAAAGGCCTCGAGATTGGATCAAGCTACCTCGACCTACAGCTTTGCCAGAGCCTCCTGCTTGGCGAACTCTTGAATAACTTTCTCAGTCACTGGTCCTTCCAAGAATTGTTCTACTGTGGTGAATACTTGTTCTAACTGTGCACCTTGTCCTTAAATCTCCTCAAACTGTGTGCAAGCTTCATCTTGCACTAGATGGAGCCTTTGGCTCACTTCCATGACTTTACTCTGGATGGCATGGACCTATTGTTGAACCGTGCGTTGTTCCTGTGAGATTTTCATCCTCTCGACCGGTGACAGTAGCTTCAACTGTTCTTGCACTTTTTTTGCATGTTGCTTTGCCTCYTGGAGCTGTGACTCCAATGTCCTTAGTTACGGGTCCTCTGCAAAGCGCTTGTAGTTCTACGCACTTCGACTRTTGAGTTTCTTTCATTCCAAGGTCAATGCCTTGATTATTTCGACTATGCTCCTGGAAGTTTCCTCTCTCTAATATCACACTTCCTATGGAGTGATTGGCACATCTTGTAGTTCCAATTTTTCTATTCGTGCTTGGAKCTATTGAATGGCTTCARCGAGTTTCCCCACCTGGATMTTAGTGATTTCTTCTTCCATCTGTGTTAGGCCCGTCACAGAGCAAATTGCTCTGGTGAATTCTTCTTTATCTCCCATTTGCTCTGCGAGCAACTGTTCTTTCTCCTTCTGKATCTACGCTCTATCCTCTACAAACTTTTCCTAGAGGTTGTCTTTTTCTTTTTGTGCAACTCGACGTTTCTCTATGGCTTCCTCCTTTTCTTGCTTCAAGGCCTCTGTGGCCTGTTATTTTTCCTCCTGAACACGATGAAGGTGAGACTCTTTCGATTCTTCTAGTCTGCATAGTTGGGTAGGCTCATGTCCTACTTCTATGTCCCCTGCTGACAACAACGCAGTAGGCACTACGCAGCTCGAATAAAGAGCCCGTTGTACCCATTTGAGCTCTGCCTCGATCCTGTCAAACATTGTCTCCTGTTTGGCTTCACTTCACTACAAGATGTCCTCTGAGGTGTCTGATACAACGACAATGATAAGGAAAATGTCATCCACTATGAGCACAGTGTGGAATGGGGGTTTATTGGCTTTTGAATTCTTCTGCGATGAAGGTTTCTTCGATGAATCCTTTCTTTTCTTGGATTTTTTTGTCTTTGTCATTGGATATTTAGGCGGTGTTACTTCGCCCTGCTTCTACTAGTATTCTTCCCCTTCATCCTCTTCTTTGTCTACTTCGTCACCTCCTCCCCCTTCAAGTGAATCTAGTGTTTTTTCCTTTCATGCGCTACTCAATTCCTGTACCTCTTCCTTCGTTTTATTCTTGATGTTGCTAGGTGCATCATATTATTCGCAAGTGACCATAGGGATTTCTATGAGGTTGGGGTCGGAGAGTTCTACCTGGTCAACTAGTACAAGGAACTCTGCAGGCCATTTCTTGGTTATTTCTTCCATTTCCTCCTATGTGATATTATAATAACTTTGTAGCTCCTCCTTGATTTCATCTCTATGCACAGTGATAGATATGAAATGCCTATCTGTACAGAACTTCGTGAATGGATTGAACCGATGCAATGTATTCGACGTTATGTGAGGGAAATATGAAATGTCCCTCTTCAGCTACAAATAATAGGTGTGGAACACTGCGTTTGACTTCCATTTATTCACCATGTCGCTCAAATACCGTAACGTAGTGAACTTCACAGCTAGTGGTTCGGACTGCTCAATTTTAGGGAAGGTCGCTCCTTCTGGCATCTCCCAAGCAGTGAAGTCAATGAGAATCAACAGCCAACTAAAATGAAACGCATAGACCTAATCCTGAGTTTTGCGACAGTATTTCTTTAACTGGTTGACAAGGTAGCTCGCCCAGTTCATTTGCATCCCTTCAACGCATTTTCCTGCAAGGTCGATGACAAAATCAGTGACCTGCATTGGCCTATTATTCCTGATGAGCTTACCAACAATCAACTAGCAAACTATGCGCACTGCGCCATTATGGATGGAGGCTTCCTTATATCCCTGCTTCTCCTTCTCCACATCGCCATAGGTGTCTTTTATTATCTGTGCCAAGGCATGATCTGCAACCTTCCCTAGGTAAATTTCCTATGGGTCTTTTCCTTGCATGCTCAATCCGATGATCCGGTGGATCAACGTCGGATCTACTATGATGCGTCTGTCCAACCATAGGTAACTGCCATGGAAGCACAAAAACAAGAGTTTAACGCATGTGTTAACCTCCTGATGTATGTCGAAGTGTGGTAACTTTGTTACATTGAGGATGGTCGATCTTGCGATGTCCATGGTCCATGGCTAGGGGATTATCTTTGAATTATTCCTTGTTGTCTTGGTCAAATACTTGTGTTGTGAAATCATTCCATGGTTCTTGCAATCTCCCAAGTTATATTCACTTATCTTAAGCGTTAGAATCCTCTCCAATTATAGTCCTACTGTGCATATTCCCTTCAGGAGGTACGCAGTGATTAATGTGTAGTTGAAGTCCCTTAGGACGCTTTCATGACTCACCGTGCCACCCAGAGGCGGGATGCAGTCGAGCAGTATTGATGGGATGAGCTTCACATTCACCAAGTCATCACGATGCTTGGTTTGTTTCTCTGTCATAGTTTGGGAGGGCCCAGATCGACGTGCAATCGATGGGGATCCTTGAACTCCTCTTGTCGATGAAGCTTGTGCTCCTGCGGACATGACCTTCTCACCCATGAGGTCCATGAGAATCTCTTTGTCGAATTTCTCTACTACGCTAAAGTCACCTGACATACACGCTCAAGATCTGATATCTTAGTTCAGTGAACAAATAATCAAGGTAGAAGAATGGATGGTGAGGCCTCAATAAGAACAACAAGGTAATAGGAAGCTCTTTGTGGGCTCGAATAATCACAATTGGAAAAAGTGTTCTCGGTGAGACATTCAGCGGACTAAATAGATAACATCCTAACAGACTCCTCCAATGGGTAGGAGTGCCAAAATTAATGCAATTCCATTTGTTATGGCGCGATCCCAATGGTAAAATGACGATATTTCCCGCAATAACTGCATTTCTAGATGTTCTAGAGCATCGTGCTAATGTTCAGGACACCTCCAACAGTCATATTTCTCCGTCGTGGCGAAGTGCTAATCTACGATGCTCTGTTATTCTGGAGAGGCTCAATTTTTGCAAGCCTTCCTTCTATGAAGTCCTCTTGCAATTTTTCTATCTTTTCTTTCTTCTTACTAAGTTTTCTATCTTTCTTTCCTGTGATCTGCATCTCTGGATTCCTCTTTCCATTCTTTTTCTTATCTCCTTTTGGCATAGTAAATTCGCACTGTTGAGGATATTTCATAAGGTTCAAGGGTAATACTTCTTCTCTTTCTATTTCTGGAGTAGATGCTCTACTCTCCTATATGGGTAAGTACTCTAAGTATTATTGCATTCTTTCAACTTCGACAGTTAGGTCTCTTGCCCTCAGTTGCTTCAACTTGTCCTCTTGTTCTTTTATTAAGTGTGTTATTCTCTTAGCCATGAAATCACTTAATTCTTGTTTTTTTTGTTCTAGAGCTTCCTCTTCTTCTTTCCGTCGGATCTAGTCTTTTTCAATCCAAGTCCTTCCTAACAAAATTCCAAGGGGGTCGTTGTTCTCAACAAACTTAATGACCTCAAATTCTTCTTCTGTTGATGCTCCATGAGAAATCACAGGTATATGGGTAAGTCTTCCACATAAAGATACCATCTTTCCTTTAAACAATCCTATTCCTCCCAGTGAAGGAACCATAGATGGCTTTCCTAAGATCTCCCAAGTACTTTCTGTCATAATGTTCACTTGTGTTTCTACATCCAATACACAGTCTATGTTGAAGTCTCCTATTCTTGTTTCTATGCACTCTTTCTCTTTTAAAATCTCTGATAAACTGATGTCTCTATGATTATTCAATGTTTCTTTCATCTACAATAATATAGCCTCTGATTCTTTCTGGTTATTTAGCATATTCTTAGTCTCTTGGCCTTCCTCAGGTTTTTCTTGTCTCATATTCATCTTTTCAACTTTAGCAATTATTCTAGGGCAGTCCAAAACTTCATGGCCTATGGATTTACAGCAAAGACAAATAGGACCTTTACCAGGGAATTCCTTAGCAAGATGTCCTGGTCTCCTACAATTAGAACATAATGCAAATCCTCTCTTTCTCTTAAACGATCCCCAACCTTTCTTGTACTATTCACTGAGACCACAGTGATGGACCTGCAAAAACTTCTTTATGGGATCCTGCATCCACTTGTTAGTCCAAAAATTCTTTCTATGCATAGGAATAACATATCTTTCACTATTTCTATCACATCTATTCATATCATATCTTCTTTCTTTGAATTGTGCCCTAGTTTTCATACTAGGACCAAATTTATCAAACATACCTAGATCCATTCTTTCGAAGAAAAAATTTACACTTATCTTACCTTTATCAGAGCACAAATCTTTAATATCTTACCTCTTTTCTTCAGATCAAACTTCTTTTCTTAGCACGAAGCTTCATAATTCAAGTAGAGTATTGTGCACTACAACAACAGATATACGCAAAGAGATTTCTCTTTTCTTCAGTTCCCAACAATCACAATTTCAGGTCCCGGCAACAGAACCATTTGTTGGCACAGGGGCAGACCTAGGGTTCAATGCTTAAACAACACACCAAAAAAACCCTAATTACCGGCACTTTCGGTAACATCTGCAAAGCAGATGAAGTCTCACCCGAGGTAGAGGCAAAGGGGGTTGCAAGACTCAAGTGTCTGCAACCTAGTTGGGACATAGGTCTATGATCACAGTACTTAATAGAGAACTTAGCAGTTAACATTCATTAGCATTTAACCCTTATTCACATCGCACGTAAAACCCTAATTATAGAATGGCACATTATTCAACAAGATCTAACACATCCAAGCACTTAGAAAATAGAAATAGAGAAGATGTAGCATTCGTTCACATTACTAAGCACTCAGCTATTATATCAGATGCATCTAACATACTTAAATATGACAAAACTAAGCATAAATCACATCAATCACCTAAAGCAACCATAACACAGGATATACGTGGTTCACCCCTAGCATGGGGCTACGTCCACCAACTCTATGTCTTCTTTATTATCTTATGTCAATCTCCTTACATGCACAGAGCATCAAAACCAACTCCGCATAGGACAGGATATCTACACGCACATCACCAAATCCTTCTTCCCGATTTAGGTCATAGCACAAAGCCTTCTTACACAGTCTGCACCCAAGCTTCTTATGATCACTTGCACTTAGCTCTGCAAGTCTTAACACATAGTATGCAGAAAGCCTTTAGCTCTGCACTAAGATGATTTTACTAGGTCTCTCTACTAATCCCATGCTTTCTTACATCGCCTAGATATCTATTTATACATTACAAATGGGGCCTAAACATGGGTAAACCCATGGGCCGACATCCCATACCTGTTACATAAAACCTAAACCCAAAAATGTCACAAAAGGGGGTGAGATCCCATGATCTCTGCTTCATCTTTCACTTCGTCTTCGACCATCCTGTCGAAGTCCCCAAAATTGGTCAAACATGACCAGCATTTCCACAAAACCTAGTCAAGTGCCAACATGCACCCAACACTCACCTGTGACTCATTCCGAGTCAATATGATCTAGGTAACTCTACCTCGAAGGCCTCAAGATTGGCTCAAGTTGCCTTGACCTGTTTCTTCTCCAGAGCCTCCTTCTCGGTGAACTCTTGAATAACTTTCTCAGTCATCGGTCCTTCCAAGCGTTGTTCTACCGTGGTGAATACTTGTTCTAGATGTGCACCTTGTCCTTCAATATCCTCAAAAACTGTGCAAGATTCATCCTGCACTAGATGGAGCCTCTAGATCACTTCCATGAATTTACTCTGGATGGAATGGACCTGTTGTTGAACCATGTGCTATTCCTGTGACCATTTCATCCTCTCGACCAGTGACAGTAGCTTCAAATGTTCTTGCACTGTTGTTGCATGTTGCTTTGCCTCCTAGAGATGTGACTCCAATGTCCTTAGTTCAGGGTCCTCTGCAAGGTGCTCGTAGGTCTGCTCACTTCGACTGCTAAGTTGCTTGCATTCCAAGGCCAATGCCTTGATTCTTTCGACTGCGCTCCTGGAAGTTTCCTCTCTTTGATCACGCACTTTCTATGGAGTGATTGTCACGACTTGTAGTTGTAGTTATTATATTCGTGATTGGATGATCTGGATTTATGCAGGAACACAATGAAATATAGAAATACCCATAAACGCAGAGATGCAGTGGAAATCAAACTTCATTTCATTAACAACAAATGACTGAAATATGCTTACAGACAGAATGGAAATAAAATATGTAGGGCGTTGGTAGCTTATTTCTGAGAAGAGATGTGGCGGCTACTGGCCTCTTAAATATGTGTTACAATGAGTCTTGAAGGCCTATATATTATTGAGAAACAATGGAAAACCCTAAACATCCAAAAACCTAACCCTAGGAGATGAAACGCCAGAATATGGGCCACATCGGGGTAAATTGGTACATCGATTTCCCGAGGTCGTAACTTGGGCATACTATCTCTGTTTGACGCAGATGATACATTGTTAGAAATATCTATCTGAGGACTACATTGTTGATGGAAAATATTGATTTTAGAGTGGACCCATATTCGTCGGAGCATTTGATGCCAAAAAATGTGGTTTAGGGTCTCAAAATGGCTCTGAAAGTTCAGGACCCAAAAAACTGCTAAAAATAGTAAATTGTGCTACAATTAAGGAAACTAAAAAACTGAAAGAAAAAATGGTGTGGGTCCAAGTGGAATAGGTGGGTGGCCACCAATATCCACCTAGATCATTCCTCCCCCCTTAGGAATAAATGGTCCCCATTGCATTGAGTTCCTCCATGAGATGAGGAAACTTCTATTGAACTTGGTCCCTGGTGAGCCACTTTCCCTGGTGATGGAGTTGGCCTTCTTTGACAACTCGATATAGATGGATCCTCTGTTGGCAAGTGTTCTTGATATGTGTGTCCATAATCCAATGCATTGTGGCTTATTCCATGCAATCTAGGTTTAACTCCATTGGTGTGAGTTGTTCTGCCATGTTAGATGTGTCTAATAGAGGTGTAAAGTAGGGTCGAAGGCGGTCCACATTGAACACTGGGTGTAGACCAAGGAATGGTGGAATATTGAGCTCAAAGGAATTGTCCCCTACAAACTTGGTGATGGTGTATGGCCCATATTGGAGCGAGTGAATCTTGTGGTAGGGTCCAATGAGGCACTCATTTTGCAAATGTAGCCACACTTTTTCGCCCACCTCAAAGTTGTGTGGCACCCAATGTTGATCATGTCGTTGCTTGTACTTAGCATTGGCTCTGTCCAAGATGTCATGAACCTATTGGAGGATGTGTTGAATGCACTCAATGAAGTTGTTTTCCTTGTCAGCCTCTGACTGGACATGGGCTGAATCTACCTGAGTAGCCGCAAATGGGATGGCTACGTCAATGGGACATAGTGGTTGGAATCCCAAGCCCACCTGAAAGGGGCTATGGTTGGTTGAGCTATGGAGAGACCGATTGTAGCTGTGTTGTACATAGGGGAGGCTCTCATCCCATGTGCATGGATTCTTTGATTTGTACATGTGCAGAATGTGTATGATCATCCAGTTGACGACCTCTGTCTGGCCATCAGTTTGTGGATGGAAAGTTGTGGACTTGGTGAGCTTGGTGTCCAGCATCAACCAAAGGTTGGACCAAAATGTACTGAGGAACCTATTGTCCCAATCTTACATGATAGACTATGGGATCCAAAAGTGTACCCACACTCATTCAAAGAAGATTTTAGGAGTGGATTATGCTCTGGTATTCTTCTTGCAGGCCATCATAATGGACATCTTCAAGAATCTATCAACGACCACAAAAACACAATTATTTCCAGGCTTAATAGAAGGGAGGCCCGACATGTAATCCATGGATATGGATTCCCAAGGTCGACTAGGGGTAGGAAACGGAGTATAGAGGCCTTTCTTCTTGATGGTCGGTTTGGGAATGGTGCAAGAAGTGCAGGACTTGATGTACTTCCCGACATCCCGTCGAAGGTTCGGCCAATAGAAATACTTTTGCAGTACTACCACGATTTTCTCAACCCTGAAATGCCCAGTGACCCGACTATAGTGCACCTCCAAAATCATCTTGGCACTCTCACTTGAAGGAACACAAAGATATCCTAGGTGACATTAGAGGGCATCCTCGAGGTGAAAATTAGGAACTTTCTTACCATCCAAGAGTGTATTGTATGTGTGGCCAAATTCTAGATCACTTTTGTAGAGAAGCGGCCAATCGAAAGTCCTGTTCCCACAAGAGTTGAGCACCATACTTAGCGCCATGATAGGTTGTCAGATGAGGTAGTCCGCAACATTATTGGTGCTTCCTTTCTTGTACTCAATGTTCAAATGAAAATGTTGCAGGAATGAAACTTTCATTGTGTTTGTATGAGCTGCAATGGTCGGTGGTCTGTGTGGATGACCATTTCCTTTCCCAAAATGTAATGCTTACATTATCGACAAGCCTGCATAATGGAATACATCTCTTTTTCATAAGTGGGATACTTCCAGACTGTGTCGGAAAGTGTCTCACTGTGATATGCCACTGGATGCCCCTGTTGAGTAAGGACAACCCCAATAACATAGTAAGAGGAATCTATCTCGATCTCAAATGGTTGTTGCAAGTATAAAAATGTGAGAACTGGTGCAGAGAAGAGGCGATGCTTAAACTCTTCAAATGCCTTCTATTTAGATTCATACCAAAAGAATTTTTCTTTCACTCCTCCCTTGGTGACTTGACTCAAGGGCCAAGTGATATGAGAGAATCCCAACATGAACCTGCGGTAGAATTTGGCAAGACACAAAAAGATGTGGAGCTTTGTTAGGGTGGTTGGGGATGGCCAATCCTGAATGAATTGGATAATGGTTGGATCCACATGCACCCCCCGCTCATCACTAATGTATCCCAGATACTGAACCTAGGTCATGCCAAAAGTGCACTTCTCCAAATTGGCACACAACTTGTGTTGCCATTGTTGGGTATGTGTTATATTCTTTGCATGTGTGTGTGTGTGGGTGCGTCAGATACAACGACTGCGTCTGACGATCCCTTTTTGCTATTTTTAGCGTATTTTTCTATTTTTATCTGATTTGTAAATTAACCCCGGATTAAGGGATTAGGGTTTTGGTATCTACGGAATACCTAAAAACATTGTATATATTGTATGGCGAATGGTGAAATTCAATATAATGAAAAAGAAAGGTTTTCCCAATTGAGGGTTTCTGGTAAAGATCTTTGTGTATTCTGTGTATGATCCATTGATTAATTTATGTATTGCTTAAGAATATATATGCATTACTTTACTTCGCAGGTTTAAAACTTACATGTGGTATCAGAGCANNTTTTTGGCTTCAGAGGGACACCTTTGTTGCTGAGGGTTTGGCTCGGTCTTGATAGATCAAGTTTATCTTGGGTCTGTGATAAACCTGGGTTCAGTGGGAGCTTTTGCAGAGGAGATTCGAGTAAAGTAAGAGGAATGGTGAGCTCATCTAGAATCGAGATAGATAAGTTCAATGGTAAAAACTTTGAGCTATGGAAGCTCAAGATGGAGGACCTTCTTGTAGACAAAGAACAATGGATCATTGTGGATCCTGGTACACAGCCTACTAGTACACCATCTACAAGCACACAGACTACTGGTACACAAACTACCAGTACACAAACTACTAGTACACCAGTTACTGGTATGTCGAAGGAAGATTGGGACAAGTTGGACAGAAGAGCAAGGAGTACCATTCGACTCTGCCTGGCA
>ML781213.1:280988-291445 GCA_009831015.1 Picea engelmannii | reverse complement strand
GGTGGTGCTATTTCCACTATCCTGTACAAATTATTGCCCAAAGTAATAATAACAACATGAGGCCTGGACTCATACATAGCATGTCACTTCCACAAGTATGGTTGACCTAATAATACATCGGAAACATCAAGTGGAGCAATGTCACATAATACCTCATCCATGAAGGGCTTTATGTTGTAGGGAAGGCGACATTGTTGCTTGACGCGGAGGTCATGTCCTTTGTGCAGCCACCCGATGGTGTATGGTTGTGGGTGTGTTGTGGTTGGCAAGCCCAACCATTTCACGACCTCTACTGAGATGAGGTTCTTCTAGCTCTCCTTGTTGACAATGAAATACAACGGGGAACCCTTTACCCACATATGGGAATGGAAGAGGTGCTCCGCCTCCTCTAGATATTATGGTTCCTTCTTCTGGATATTCGTATTGGAAATGGTGGAATTAGACTCTGCATTGATAATATGCTTCCCCCTTTCATTCCCCATGTTGGGTTCTAATTCAGAGTCAGATCCTACATCTGATTCAGAAGCCTTCAACTTGGCTACCAGTGATTGCTTGGCCCGACACTCACTTGTGTTGTGAGTGGAGCTCTTATGGAACTCACACCACTTCCCCGTCTCTTTTTTTGGCTTTATGGTGTTGTTATTTTCTTGCAGCTTTGGCGGGTTGTCCTGGGCCACCCCGCCTTGTCTTGGTCATTTGGTCGACGGCTTGGGGGTACCTTTCCCTTGCTTCTGATTCACAGACCCAAAGTCTCGCTTCTTTTGTTTGAACTTCTTCTCAATCTTGGAAACATACTTGTATGTCACACCAAGCGAGGAGATGTCAAGGAACTCCATTTCCTCCTAAATGTATCTATGCAGACAACTGCAGTAATTTAAAACCAAATTTTTCTCTGAATCTTTGATACCCAAATTTGTGCGTAGGGTATGAAACAGATTCGTCAACTCATACACATCTTGGTCCCTTTGTTTCCATAGCGTAGTCCATTGTATGTATTTGTCCTCATATCTCCCCATAGGATAATATTATTCCTTGATGGTGTCTTGGAAAGAATTCCAGGTGGGTGAAACTAAGAACAGAGAGGGTTCCCCCTCACTCTGTTTCTCCTAGTAGGTTTCCCATCAGTCCTTGACATGGGGAATGTCTTTAAGGAGTGAAAAAAAATCCTTTCTCAGTCGAAAAAGTCATGAACTGATAAATATCCTTATAACATATTCAACCATATATCTATGACATATTCATCTATTTTTCCCTCAAATATGGGAATGTCAAAGTTTTCTTGTACCTTAAAAGGAGTAGCGCCTCTAGAGTGGCGGTCGGATGTAGATGTGCTGCTAGTGGGCAGTCGTTGAAGGATCTAGGAAAAGTTTTCCATCATCACGTTCATGTGTTTCTCTAGGGCCTCCTTGAGAAATAATGTGATAGGATATCCTTCTCCCTCATATTTCTTTTCTTCCCCCATGGGCGGTCATTGGGGTTTACGAGGTTGATCTTGCAAAGGTTCAACCAGATCGAGCCCTAACTACTTATACCCCTACCTTGTTGGGTACATGCAAACAAGGATCGAGAAAGAGTAGACTGCTCTGATACCACTGATCCGTATTTATGCAGGAACAAAATGAAATATAGAAATACCCATAAATGCAGAGATGCAGTGGAAATAAAACTTCATTTCATTAACAACAAATGATTGAAGTATGCTTACACACAAAATGGAAATAAAATAGCTACGACATTGGTAGATTATCTGTGAGAAGAGATGTGGTGTCTACTGGCCTCTGAACTCTATGTTACAATGAGGCTTGAAGGCCTATATATTATTGAGAAACAATGGAAAACCCTAAACATCCAAAAAACTAACCCTAGGAGATCAAACGCCAAAATATGGCCCTCGTCGGGGTAAATGGGTACATCAATTTCCCGGGGTCGTAACTTGGGCATACTATCTCTGTTTGACAGACATGATACAGTGTTAAAAAGATATATCTGAGGAATACACTGCTGACAACAAATATCAATTCCAAAACAAACTCATATTTGTTGGAGCATTTGATGCCAAAAAACATCGTTTAGGGCCTGAAAACGGCTCTAGAAGTTCAGGACCCGAAAAACTGCTAAAAATAGTAAATTGTGCTACAATTAAGAAAACTAAAAAACTGAAAGAAACAATGGTGTGGGTCCAAGTGGAATAGGTGGGTGGCCACCAATATCCACCTAGATCATTGGAGCTTCTAAATGGCTTCATCCAGCTTCCCCACCTGGCTCTCAACAGTTTCTTCTTCCATCTGTGTTAGGCCCATCATAGAGCAAAGTGCTCTAGTGACTGCTTCTTTAACTCCAATCTGCTCTGCAAGCAGCTGTTCTTTATCGTTTTGGATATTCACTCTATCCTATGCAAACTTTTCCTGGAGATCATCGTTTTCTTGTTGCGCAACCTGACGTTGCTCTATGGCTTCCTCCTTTGCTTGCTTCAGGGCCTCTGTGGCCTATTATTTTTCCTCCTGGACATGATGAAGGTGAGCCTCTGTCGAGTCTACTAGTCTGCATAGATGAGCAGGATCATCTCCTACTTCTATGTCCCCTACTGACAACGACTCAGTAGGCATTGCGCGGCTCGAATAAATAGTCTGTTGTACCCCTTTGAGCTTTGCCTCGATCCTGTCAAACATTGTCTCATGTTTGGCTTTGCTTCATTGCAATATGTCCTCTGAGGTATCTGATATAGCGAAAATGATAAGTTCAATGTCATCTACCATGAGCACAGTGTGGAATGGGGGTGTATTGGCTTTTGACTTCTTCCGTGATGAAGGTTTCTTCGTGGAACCATTTCTTTTCTTGGATGTTTTTGTCTTTGTCATTGGATCTTTAGGCAATGTTACTTCGCCCTGCTTCTTCTTGTATTATTCCCCTTCATCCTCTTCTTTGTCTACTTCATCAAATCCTCCCCCTTCAGGTGAATTTGGTGTTGTTTCCTTTGATGCGCTACTCAATTCTTGTACCTCTTCCTTCCTTTTCTTCTTACTACTGCTCGGTGCATCATATTCTTCACGAGTGACCATAGGGCTTCCGATGAGGTTGGGGTCAGAGAGTTTTGCCTAGTGAACTGATACAAGGAACTCTGAAGGCCATTCCTTGTTTATTTCTTCCATGCCCTCCTTTGTGAGCTTATAATAACTCTGTAGATCCTCCTTGCTTTCATCTCTATGCACAGTGATATATATGAAATTCCTATCTGCGCAAAAATTCACGAATGGCCTGGATCGATGCAGTGTATTTGGTGTCATGCGAGGGAAATATTCAATGGCCATCTTCAACTCCAGAAAAAAGGTGTGGAACATTGTGTTTGACTGTCATTTCTTTGCCATGTCGCTCGAATACCATAGTGTAGTGAACTTTATAGCTAGTTGTTTAGACAGCTCAATTTCAAGGAAGGTCACTCCTTCCGACATCTCCCAAGCAATGAAAGCAATGAGAATCAGAAGCCAACTGAAATGAAACTCATAGCCCTGATCCTGATCTTCATGGTAGTATTTCTCTAATTGGTTGACAAGGTTTCTCTCCCAATTCGTTTGCAGACATTCAAAGCATTTTATTGTGAGGTCAACGACAAAACCCGTGACCTGCGTTGGCCTATTCTTCCTAACGACCTTACCAGTGATCAATTGGAAAGCTATGCACACTGTGCCATTATGGATGGAGGCTACCTTATAGCCATGCTTCCCCTTCTCCGCATCACCATAGGTGTCTTTTTTTTGTTGTTCCAGGGTGCGGTCTGCAACCTTCCCTAGGTAAAATTCTTGTGGGTCTGGTCCTTGCATGCTCAATCCAATGATCCAGTGTATCATCGTTGGATCTATTTTGATGCGCATGTCCAACCATAGGTAACCACCATGGAAGCACAAAAGAATGATTGTAATGCATGCGTTAACCTCGTGATGTCTTTCGAAGTGTGGTAACTTCATTACATTGAGGATGGTCAATCTTGTGATGTCCATGGTCCACGACTGGGGATTATCTTTGACTTCTTCCCCATTGTCTTGGTCAAATACTTGTGTTGTGTGAGCATTCCATGGTTCTTGAGATCTCCCATGTTTAAGTCACTGATATTAAGTGTTAGAATCCTCTCCAACTGTAGTTCTACTACACGTATCCCCTTCGAGAGGTACGTTGTGATTAATGTGTAGTCGAATTCCCTCTTCAATCCTTTTATCTTCTTCTACATGGAATCTCAACTTCACAATTATCTGCTTGACTTCCTCTAAGTTGAAATTATGGGATCCTTATTTTATCTTTAATTCTTCCTTGAGTGACTTGTTTTTATTTATTTCTTTCCTTAGTTATTCTAAGGCACTGATTAATTATGCTATGAGATCAACTTCGCCTTCTTCTTTGGAACTATCGAAGGTGATTTTCTGATTTTCCCTAGCCACAAATAGTAGTTTTTTTTAAATCAATGTCGATTTCATCATCTTTGTCAAATGAGGAACTGTCTTCTCTTGAGTAGAGATTTTTCTTGAAGGCTTTCCTATTATCTCTTTTCTTCTTTCACTTTTGATATTTCCTTTCTTTCTTGGGAACTTCTTCTTCATCACTTTCCGACATCTTAGCAGAAGGACATTTATTAGAAAAATGACCAATTATACCACAATTGAAATATTTTAAGGGAATCATACATTTTTCCTTGTTGAATCCTCTCTTTAGCTTCCTTACAAAGTTGGTTATTTATTCATCCTCGTCTGAATCATCACTACATCTGCAACTTGGCTTTGACTCAGGCTTTTTCTTCTTCTTTGTATTTTTAGATTCCTTGAAAGATGCTTCTTTCTTGGATGGATTTTCCTGATTTGTTCTCATTTCATAAGTTGTAAATATTCCATGTAGCTCATCCATGCTCATCGTACTCAGATGTTCTCTTTCTTCTAGTGTTGAAATATTAGGTTCATATCTCATTGGAAGAGATCTCAATACCTTTTGAACAATCATAGATTCATTAACTTCTTATTCCAATCCTTTAATTGCATTCACTATTTCAGAAACTCATAAAAATGAAGCTGCAATGTCTTCATCTTCCTTCATTTTCAACTGCTCAAATTGACCTCTATAAGTATGAAGCTTGGTTTCTTTGACTTTCGCATATCCTTCATAAAAATTCTGAAGTTTGTCCCAAATATCCTTTATAGAATCACAATGCATAACCTTGACATATATTGTATCAACCAGACCGTTCATAATAGCATTTTTAGCCCTTGAATTATATTGACATAGTTTCTTTTCATTGTTATCTATTGGAGGAGTAGCAGACTATTTGTATTCGTCTACTACTAATTAACAAACATCAAATCCATGTGCTTGTACATATTTTTTCATCCTTGTGCTCTAGAAAGCATAGTTTTCTCCATCAAATTGTGGTATTCCATTCTTATACATATTGTTTCTCTCCATGATCTACCTTCTAGTCATTAAATTGTTTCCTAGAGGAACATGTTCTAATACCAATTGTTGGAATACTGACGGGGGGGGGGGGTGAATCCGTATGAGCACTTTTACCACTTGTAACCAAAATATACAAACCTCAACTTTATCAAYAATATATCATCAATGTATCATATATGATTGCATTCAATATATCATGAGCATATAAACATAAGTAGCATCACATCAAGTACACAGTACACCATAATTTATGTGGAAACAAAAATGGGAKAAAACCAAAGAATTCTTTCTTATATATTAAAGAATACATTCATTGGAAGCACCAACTTCTCAATTCTCCATCTACAAATGGAAGGAGGCACCAACCCCCTATTTACAGGCTCCAACCTGAAAGAATCTACAACTCCCTGAATTATTTGGCTCCAACCTAAAAGAATCTACAACTCCCTGAATTATTTGGCTCCAACCAGAAGGAGGATAGAAACTCCCTTTTTTATCTGGCACCAATCGGAAGGAGGCAACAACCCCCCTTCCTTGTGTTAGAAAAACAGGATCACGAAGCAATAAAATAAAACAAATCTGGGAATAAAACACAGAAGAAACACAATACAATAGAGACATAGATATACGTGGTTCACCCAGTGTGGGCTACGTCCACTAGAGAAATTGTGAGGTCCTTCCTTTTTATTATCCAACAAAATGAAGGAATACAACCTAAAACACACATGTGGTAACTTCCTCTTCTTTCTCTCAAAGTATCCTCTCTCAGAATACAATATTTGTGATAATACATAGTCACAATACAATTCTCTCATAAAAGAGGGTTTACTTCTAGGGAAAAAAGCCTAACATAAATTCTACCATCATATATGTGACCTTATAATGAATGGTCCATCTTGACTACGAAATCACAATATTTTACAATGCAATTTTTCCCAATATTTTACTTCGGAAGCGCTTCCCCTGAATCCCCCAGTAGGGGATACAAAAAAAAAATTCTCCCCCCTCGCTATACCCCCTGGTGATATTTTTAGGTGGTAAATACCCCCCACACTCCCCGTTATTGAATGGGACCCAAGAACGACTGAAATGAACCTATAAATCAAGAAGATAATCAGGCTCCACAACCAACAATCTCCAACTTGGAGATTGATCACAAAAACTCCACTATTGTTGTACCTTTTGGACTATACTCCACCTTGGACATGGAAAATTTATCATCTTCACCTTCATGCTTCAAGAGAAACTTAAATTGAGCAGGAACTCAATTTCTCCCTAGTTACTCCCTTTGTTAACATGTTTGTAGGATTCTAGCTAGTATGGATCTTTTCCAACTTCAAATGTCCATCTTCCAATATGGATCTCATGAAATGGTACATGAGCTATATATTCTTAGTACTTTAATGGAAGGATGAGTTATTTTCAATATTAATGGCACTCTCACTTTCACAATACAACCTGTTATTCTTCTTCTTCTTTCCCAATTCCTCCATAAACCTCTATAACCAAAGAATTTCTTTACTAGACTCTGTAGCAGCAACGTACTTTGCTTTTGTTGTTGAAAGTGAAAAAACCTTCTGTAGTTTTGAAATCCAACTTACTGTTGTTCCACCTACAGTAAAATCATACCTTGTGGTGCTCCTCCTGCTATATTTATCACCCGCCATATCTGAATCAACATATCCCTGTAGAAAACTGTATGAACCTACAAAACATAATCCAAGAGTGCTAGTGCCTTTCAAATACGTGAGAATCCACTTTACTACCTCTCAATGTTCTTTACCTGGATTGTTCATATACCTTCTCACAACTCTCATTGCATGTGCAATATCTGGTCTTGTGAATACCATCACATACATCAAGTTGCCAATTGTTGATGAATAAGGGACCCTGGAGATGTATTTTATCTCCTCCTATGTCTTGGGAAACATTTCCTTATTTAATTTTAAATGTATGGAAAAAGGTGTACTAACTTTTTTTTCATTCTTCATTTTAAACATCTCCAACACCTTCACTATGTACTCACCCTGAGACAATGTAATTTTTTAATTTTTCTTGTCTCTTGTTATTCTCGTACCAAGGATTTTCTTTGCAGCACCCAAATCCTTCATTGCAAATGAATTAGGTAATTTCTTCTTGATCACATTTATATCCTACATATTACACCCTACAAAAATCATGTCATCTACATACAATAGAAACATAATATAGCTTCCATTTTCTAGCCTTTTAAAATAAACACAGTGATCAAAATGACATCTAATATAACCTTGTTATGTCATAAACCTGTCAAAATATAAATAGCACTTCCTTGGCGGTTTCCTTAGTCCATACAATCTCTTCTTCAACTTGTATACCAAATTCTCCTTTCCTTTGACCTCATACCCCTATGGATGCTACATATAAATCTCTTCCTCCAAATCCCCATAGATAAAAGTTGTTTTTACATCTAATTGTTCAACATGAAAATATTCTACCTCCACAAGACTTAAAATAGTCATAATTTAAGTCATCTTAACAATAGGAGAAAATATTTCATCAAAATATATACCTTTCTTTTGTGCAAACCCCTTTACAACAAGTTTATCCTTGTACCTATTTTTGTCTCCATCTTCTTCCTTCAACTTGTAAACCCATTTATTCTACAATGCTCTTTTTTTTTGCAGGAAACTGAACCAAGTCCCATGTCTGATTATTTACCAAGGAATCCATTTCCTCTTTCATGCCTTTCTCCCACTTGTTTTTAGTGTCTACCTACATTTCCTCTTCATAACTTTTTGGCTCACTAGAATCAATCAAAAATAAATAATACAATGAAGGAGAATATCATTCAGGGGGTATAATTAACCTGGTAGATCTTCTAACAACACTTGTAGGATTTTTAGGTACATGTTTCTCCTATTGTTGTACGTTTTGATTTTCTGGTACCTTCGAAATTTCGTTTTGAGTGATCTCATCAAGAATTGTGTATTTGGGTTTTTCTTTTTCCTATTTCTTTCCCTGCAACTAATCTTTGTACATGACCTTCTCATTGAATATGACATCTCTACTTCTAATGATTTTGTGATTTTCATAATCCATAAGCGATAACCAAAATCATTAACATTGTATCCAATAAAGGTACATTTCTTGGATTTTTCCTCAAGATTTGTTCTATTTTCTTTATCAATCTGCACAAATTCTTCAGAACCGAAAGACTTCAAAAAATAATAGTTTACCTTTTTACCTGTCCATGCCTCCTCTAGAATTCCACCATCCAAATAGCTTGAAGGTCCTATGTTTATTAATTAAACATCATTATTTACAACATCTTCCCAAAACTGTAAGGGCAACCCAGAATGTAATCTCATACTCCTTGCATGCTCCATGATTGTCCTGTTCATCCTTTCTAACACACCATTTTCTTGTGGTGTTACTAGAACTTTTTTATCTCTATGAATCCCATGGTATGAACAATAATCATCAAACTCTTGGCTGCAATATTCACCTCCATTGTCTAATCTGAGACACTTCAAACTTTTTCCTGTCTCATCCTCAACCAAATCTTTACATTTCTTAAAAGTATTAAAAAAATCAGATTTTTGTCGAATGCAATAAATCCAAGTTTTTCTAGTTGCATAATCAATAGAAGTAACATAATAATGAGATCCACCAAGACATGATACATGATTTTTTCCCCATACATCTATATGCACAAGCTCTAACCTTTTTGTTACGAGGAAAATCGCTCTATGGCTAAGGTAAACCACAACAGACGGAAATAACTGCAGAAATCAACTCTATTCTCAAGTATGATATGTAAACAAATATGTTAGCAAGGCAAGATAAAAGTCCTACCTCGCCTAGATGTTCGATGAAGTCCACCATTGAGCACTTGACCCAAATCAATATACCTGCAACTAGTCCTCAACAACCAAGAACAACAAGCACATGGTGATAATAAATGATGTTAGCACATTCAATATCATAATCCATTAATAAACATGAGAAAAACACCCATGGAATAATAATTCAAATATTTGCAAGATATCAATTGGACGGGAAAAGAGTATTTATATTAATATATGATCAGCAGAAGTGAAAATGTTATAGACTTATGTTTCGGCCCGGTTCGAAACCGAGAAACTAAGTTCCTTCCAGTTGGGCCTCCACCAATTCAATCCTCCACCAAAGGAAAGCTCATAAAAGAGAAACAATGAGGTTCTCAATCAACAAGAGAAGAGATTTGGCGTTGAACACTATGTTCAAACTTAAAGGACAAAGGGATGCAGACTCAATATGAAATAAATAATTTCTCCAGAGTAACTTTGCTCTAAAAGTTGAATTCGTTTTCCTCTTTCCATAGCTCGGAATTGGCCCATTTACATCCTTCAAATGGAACTGAAGGGCCGAGTCAGAACGTTTCTAGTATATGTAAGGCCAAGGATCACAGATCTCCAGTTGTGACATGGAAACCCGACTCCATTCTTTATTTTTTGGCACAAATCCTGATGTACGTGGGTTTTAGTGGTGCGGCCTGCATATATGGATGTTGTACAGTAGGCAAGGTGCGTACATGTGGAAAAATATGTATTTTTTGCTCTAGGATTTACAAACAAGGATAATAAGTCTGCATGGGTAAATGGAAAAAGGCCTTTTGTGCAAGATTGCATAGGGTAAGGAAAATCTTGCTATAACAGATGCCCCCTAATGTGTGAGGTCAGAGGAGTATCTGTGATGGCCGAAATACTGTTAAGAACCAAATACCAATATAGCATAGAAAAACCTCAGAAAAAGTATTGAACGCCTTGAAAAAGAGATAATTTCAGATAATAAGCCTCTTCGAGGGGGCAACCTCCTTTTACCCCACTTAAATGTTCAAGTGCAAGATGATTCAAGATGAAAATGTCTCTTTGGTATATATAGGAGACTAGGAGGTATAATTACAACTAATGGCCTAAAGCTGACATAAATAAAATAACATTACTAATATAATATGCCCCAATTAAGGGGTAATGAGCCAATATTAGGGCTTAACATGCCCC
>ML781213.1:222329-277118 GCA_009831015.1 Picea engelmannii | reverse complement strand
TTACCTTTATATTCAATCTTTGGAAGTTCTCAATGTGCTCGGTAACTGAACCCTTTTGCCTGAGATTTATCAATTAGCTAAAGAAGGTATTGCTCCTTCTATCCTCATAGTTTGCTATCATTTCTTCCGTGAAAATTTTCCAAGTGACAAGTGATTTGCGAGAACAAAGACATCGATACCATACAAATTGATTAGGTTCTAAATATAAAGAAGCAATTCGTACCTTTTGTGTATGTGGCACCAGGGATGATTTTAAGGATGAAAATTTATTTTAAAATGTAGAAACCTTAGCGAATATTAATTATCCTTCATATGCCAACTATAAATATTTGGAGATATTTTTGTAAAAATATTCAAATTTCTGATGATTTTATATAGTTTTTATAAAATTTTCGCTATTTTTAAGTTAAAATCATGTTATCCTATAGAATTTGGGCGAATCATTTTTAAAATAGTGAATCTCGTTTTTGGAAAAACCATGGAAAATTAGCCCATGAACGAAATTTATCCCCTAAAATAATCTATGTGTGGCACATTATGGAGATCAAAGAATTTCTCCATCTGAAGTATCCATGTGATTGGGTCCTTGCCATCAAACTTCCTCATATCAATCTTCGAAACGTGGTTGGTCTTCAAACCAAAGTTGGAGTTTCTCCATTCTTGATTCACCTTCCTTGTGTCCTCATCATGAATTTCATGGGATGCATTTTCACTTTCAGGTGTCTTCTCTGTGATGAAATTTTTCAATACTTCCATGATCTCCCCTTTTAAACCATCCATTTTAGTATCCAACTTAGCTTCCATTGAATCCATCTTCTTTTGTAGTTCATTTATGTCCCTACGCATTTATTCACCTTCATCAAGAGTCCACGTAGGATTTTCTAGAGGCTTAGTTGGTGTAGAAGTTCCCTTTTTTGGTGGCATGTTGGTCAAGTATCACTTTTGAACCTTGACTTTGAGGTGGTTCTTCTAGACAATATTTCTTCTGTTGTATCTCCCAAGTTTCATCCTTTCTGGGTATGAAACTTTCTTTTATGTAGTTCTCTGATATTTCTTCTTTGCAATGCCATAGGTCTGATCAAAATTATATGTGCCAAGTGGAATTTATGGTAACTTCCCCACAACTTGCCGATTTTTGTCCTTTCCAGGAGATCTCACTTGTATAGTGTGCCCCGCACAAAATGATTGATATTGAATTCTGAAATTTGCACCAGAAATACTACAGACTGTCCAAGATCCAATGAAACTAGTCCCACTCAATTTGGATACTCTAGGAAGAAGTTATGATTGTTTTACCTAGAACACCTTCTTGAGACTAGTCAATAGGACTAGTTCGATACCCTATCTTACACAAGATGTATCTACAAATTTAAGATGACCCAGAAGCTGAACATTTTACCACAGATACTTTACTAATTTATATAAATAGCCTCCAAATTTTAGGTTCTGAAACGTTACAAAAAAACATTTATAGAGAAAATGCCGCAATGACACATTTCAGGATGATTCCATAACCCTATCTTGTACAGGTTGTATCTCTGAAAGTATAATGCCTCAAGAGATGAATTTTGAACCCAATGTACCTTGATCCATCTACTAAATATCCTTGAAGTTGTTTCTTCTGAAACATTGTAGAAAACCAGTTATAGCGAAAATGACAAGGTGTCTCAGATGTAGCAACGAAACCCCAAGACCTTGAGCTCTGATACCATATGTTAAGAACCAAATACCAATATAGCATAGAAAAACCTCAAAAAAAGTACTCAACGCATTGAAAAAGAGATAATTTTAGATAATATGCCTCTTCGAGGGGGAAACCTCCTTTTACCCCACTTAAATGTTCAAGTACAAGATGATTCAAAATGAAAATGTCCCCTTGGTATATATATATATATATATATATATAGGAGACTAGGAGGTATAATTACAACTAATGGCCTAAAGCCAACATAAATAAAATAAAATTACTAATATGATATGCTCCAATTAAGGGGTAATGAGCCAATATTAGGGCTTAACAAATACATTATAAACAACCCATAAGTGGAGTGATGGGGAACCAGCTGGACGAAGTAGTTGCTCATTACATTTTGCACTGATTTTTCATACATGGTTGCCAATTTGAATTACACTGCAGATCCATGTGAAAGTATACCAAACAGCTGTCCATGGCCATGAATAGGCAAATGAAAATGCAGTTATATGCCAAAGGATGCCATAGTCACGAACAAGTCCCAGTAGAACCAATCTCAAAACCAAGCTGAAAATATTTGTATACAATGGAGTACAATCTGATCTCCCATGATTACTGAAGTCATATAGGTACTGGTCCAATGAAAAGGAAGCAACAGCTTAGGAAATATTCGATCTCATACTTATGTCTTCAAGTCTTCTACACAATCCACCAAGGGTGTAATTCTACATCATGTGAATAAAGGAGTTGAGGTCAAACACAATGAGACATCATTTGATTACCGATCATTGAGATATACCATTAACAAACACGAGACAACCTACCGATAATGAAAGTAGGTATCAAGGCACCGAGTACATTCTTACAAGTGTGAATAAAGGAGGTGGTGTTGAACACCTCAATAATCCATTGATCAGGAGACATTGATGTATTCCCAACTGTCGATGGCAAGAGAACCTGCCATTAATGAATGAAAGACTTAAGGTACTCATAAGTCTCTAGGTATCTTTTCTAGGATAGATGAGTTGAATTCGATGGAAGGAGACCCACTGAAAGGAGACAATTAAGGCATCTCTCATCATCCAGTACGAGGAACAAAGCAGGAGCTTCATGATTTGGAGGAAATCGAACAAAGAACATGTTCACGAACCAACGACCCTATGCATCTTTCGTGTGTGCCAAGTGCAATTAGTACACGAAAAATACCCTTTGAATAGCAGCTAATGAGGAACATTGTCGACAAAGGAGAGGAAACCACCAATAAGGCTAATGGAATCCAAGACACTGCACAAATCCCAATGTGTGAATAGATGTCTTGTCGATGAACATAAGGGAAACCACCCAGTCAAAAACCAATGATGAAATGTCTATTGTTGGGTTCAAGGTTACCTACCAATGATGAAGGTAGGAAAAACGTGCTAGATAGGACTACAATATCATGTGAATCTGAGACAAACTGAGGGTATGCCCGACATGCAAAGTCAAGAGATCTGAGGAATGGCCGACACATGTTGATAGAATTCCTTTGAACAAGAGCATGAGACATATCGAAGACTCGGACAGCATAGAATCTATGATGAAACCATGAGATGCAGGAGGCATCAATGAAATTCTCCATAGGGAATGGAAAAGTAACTAGTCAATAGAGATGACTCTGTAACGAGCTTAGCTTCCTAAGGCCATGCTAAACCCAAAATTATGATGATAATTGGACTCAACAACTTTGTTCTTTGTTCAAAGGTAACACGATTGTTTCCAATATCCGATAATACTCCCTTCTCGTCCATATATATATATGCTTTTCATAGACAAATGAAAATTATGATACATAGGAGGAAATGAGTGTCACAAGTAAGACAAAAAAGTTCCAGTAGTGGAACATACCTATGCTCAATGCAAGGAGATGCATGCAGGAGATGGACACTCAAGGGAGTGTTCCCTCCTAAGTATAGGGTGTCAAATTGCGAAGGATATAAATGAGGTTCTACTTGGTTGAGGATGAAAAAATCCTGAGGCAAATGGTTTATAACGCAAAGTGAGAACTGGATATAGGTTCAATACTACAAGCAAGGGCATGAGATGCAATCATAACTGAATGCCAAAAAATGTCCTTTTCTATGAAATTTAGTCTACTTGGTGTGAAAAATGGATAAAATTGTGCCAAATAGACATCCTTTCAAATCCAATTTACGAGTGTGAAAGAGACGAGTTCACTCGACAATCTTTTCACTTTTTCAAAACGAGTCAGAAAAGAGCTTAACTAAGACTCATGAACTTTCATGTCCAATTTAACGAGTGTGAAAGGGACAAATTCACTTGGCAATATTTTCACTTTTTAGATGAGTCGGAAAAGATCTTAAATCAAACTCGTGGATGTTGTTCTAAGTAACATGTAATGGGGGAGGCCAAGGCTCCCGTGCAGGACTTCTTTGAAAGGTTAGAAACTTACGAAGAGCTGACACAAGCTTGGGAAAACCCAAACATTTCCAAGTCGAGGAGGATAAAATACTTGCAGAGGTTACCTTATATACAATATATCGAAGAATTCCCCTTATCTGAAAGGGTGTAGAAGAATGAATTCAAGGCTCTACAAGATCATTCCAATCAAAGGAAACCACCCTAGGAATTGGAGGGAGAATAATCGAAGAGAGTGGAATTCTCAGTAGCAAAGAAGGTACAGAACTAGAGATGTTAAGGATATGGTCGAAGGACGCATCACCCTCCAAAAGAAGAGTGGGATTGATCGAATATTGCATCGACAATGTCACTTCCTTAGGTTTGTCACTCTCCAAAAGAAGAATGGGATCATCCAAATATTGCATCGACACCACCGCTGGTTGAACCGGATGCGAGAAAACAATGTCAAGGGATGCATCAGCCCCTAAAGGAAGAGGGGTGTCAGCCTAATATTGCATCAGCATGACTATTGTATCAACCAAAGAAGGTTGGGAAGCCAAAGACAACTCAGAACCTGGAAAGCCCCTAGGCACGGACCACGCTTATGGTATCGGAGCAGTAGAAGGACACAAACTATTAAGGTGATATCATTCACAAGTTCTGCAAAGGAATTTGGGCTAACATATGATACATTTATGTTTCTCAATCATATGAATTCCCCCGGCATAACTTGCAGTGGTTGGTGCAATGCTGTCAGCATGACTTGCAGAGGCTAGTAGACAATCTCCAACATGAATAGCAAAGGTTGGTGATGAATCCCCAAAATGACTAGCAGAGGTTGGTGATGTATGTGCAGTATGACTAACAATGAGTAGATTTTTTCCCCCAACATGACTTGCAGGGTTTGGTTGATGGTCTTCAACAAGACTAACAGAGGTTCTCAACCAATATCCAACATGAATAATAGAGGTCGGTGATATAATGTCAGTATGTGACTGACCCTCACAAGACGCAGTCGAGGAAGGTAAGGTCCAATTATCATTAAAATAGGAAGTGTGGAAAGGAATGGACCTCTCTGACGAAACATGCCTAATAGACATGGTGAAAACGTGGTGAATCAGTGCCATGAAGTCGAAAGTGCCCATAAGGGAAGAATACATTATGACACTGATATTCTCAGTTGTCGACTGAGAATTGTCGATCATAGGGATTGACAGTCCAACAGATGTATTGGGACTAGCATACGCAAAGGATAATTGGTCGATCGTCACGATCTTTCCATCATGAGGAAAAATAAATAGTACAGAAGGCAGACGATACGACGACAGTCATAGCATAGGTCCAATTGCGTCCTAGTAACAAGTTCTAATCAAGAGGCGCATCAACTACCTCGACCTCCACCTCTACCATCTTCCCACCTAACTGGACCAGAAAGGAAGGAATAATACCACGAGGACGGAAGGAATGAACATCAAAAGAAGTCAACATGTTCGATGACTTGGAAAGAGTCGAAGAACCGAGAGATTTCCAATAGATCAAGGACATCACATAAGTGGAAGCACCTTCATCAACAACCACACATTTGATGGTATACTTTGAGTACCCCACGTGGACTTGGAATGCCACATGGTAAGGCAAGTGAGGCTTCACATCTGTGATGCCAAACTTGATAAATTTTGAGTCATTGGGTTCTAGAGCTCTTATCGTAGATAGTAAGGTGTTCCTTTGTGAAGGAAACATTTGGATTACCTCCAAAGATGACATCACACAAGGGGTTTGACCCAGGTCCTCAACAATAGAGTAGTTATGGGCTGCTCTAGCATTTGGACTGCTGGTAGAGCACTTGAGTACTCCTTTTATAATACAAGGCGGTGGCTCTAGTTTTTAAATATGTAAAGTCATCTCTGGAGGAGGAGGAGGAGATTCTAGACCAGGTATATCCTGTGAAGAGCTATAATCTCAAGATTGAATGGCTACATGAACTTTCACATCGACCATATTGATACACAAATGGTTGTCGTCTTGCAACGACGGGTTTTGACTCCCACCAACTGCATTTTCGGTGTTTGAGGAACTAGAGGCTATGTGTTGGTTATGTGGAAAAGGATTCGTCAACACGACGGGTGGTACAGATAATAGCCTCGTAGCTTCCACAAGTTTGGGGCATAAATGAGTAAGGTAGCCATTTGTACAAATCTTACAGGGAAATTTCACCTCACATCTCTCTCTCTTTCCATCTCTAGCATTATTATTCGTCTTCTCGTTATTATCATTTTCCTTGGGTTTATTACCATTTTTCCCACCCTTACAATTATTACGTCCTTTCTTCTTATTCTCTCCTAGTTTTTAGTTACCATTTGGTTCAACCGACGATTTCACAGAATATACATCCGTCGACTGAGTGGGATTGGAAGACACAGACGTAGTTGGCCCTCCTGTAGACTGGTTTAGAGACAATTCTTTCAAATGGCTTGTCACCGAGTCTACGAACTTTACATTGGCGGAGCCTACAATGCCATCAGCATGAGGTCCTAGATTTTTTCTAAGGTCATAGGTTGACCATGGTGCATACTGAAAGAATGTGTTATAACATCCCAGACTGAGCATATATAATATCTAACTATTGGGCTTTGTAAATATCTTCGTCCTCAGTGGTAAACCTAGATGTAGAAACATCCTTTAAGATAGGAGGCTGCAAATACTTGAGGAACCATTCTAAAAGAAAGGTTTGGGTATGGAGGTCTTAATCAACCCCTTCTATCTATGCCACTCCTGGATATGATCTGAGATATGAGTGGTTGTGTCTTGGCGTAAATTTGACAGAATTTCTAGGCCATCATCTTAATGAACTGGAAGTGGTTAAGGAAGACCAAAACCATCTGACTAAAGGTCCCATATGGCCCCCTAGGAATACTAACAACAACCCCAATGAGGGTGCGTTGAAACAATATTAACCGAATAGAATCATCATTAAGGGAATTTGAAGAGCACCAAAGGTGAAAGGTAGTGACGTGATCACCAAGATCCTCGCCATTCTTACCTTCAAATTTCAGAATGTCTGAAGGAAGCTTGGTGGGGACGGGGGACCATGTAGGATCATGACTCATAGGGTTGTTCATCAAATTAGACAAGTTTGGCATATTAAGTGTGACCAAAAAAGGGAGATGGGATAGAGACATCTGCCCCCAATCTCCATGGAAAAATTGTGTTTGAGGAACTACAACCCATCTAGGGTTTTGGTAATCACCATGGCCCTGTCCGGGATTGTAAGACCCTCCTCTAGGATGATTCATAAAAGGTTGGTTGGGCATCATTCCAGTAGGAATGTTCTGATGGGTGTTATAAAAGTTTCCCCCAACCGAATTGGATCTGGGTTGGGGTTTCCCAAAGCGTAAAACTAACCTCTTGTGGGTGTGAATCCAGAGGATAGAAGTGGATTCATCATGCCAAAAATTTTATTCGAAATCGGCACTGAGGAGGTAGGGGTGTAGGACGAAACTTGAGAAGAAGCTTGTCCACCAAGTTGGTTGTTGCACCCAGAAGAAAGAGGATTAGACCTAGGGTTAAAAGCAAGAATGCCTCCCATATTAGGATTTGTTTGAGGGATTTGAGAACCACTAAATGAAAATGGAGTATAAGGAGGTGTAGTTCCCCCAAGCCCAATGCTAGCATTAGGGCCAACAATTGGGATGGAATTTGAAAATTGCGAAGTAAAGTTTGTCATACCATAGGAAAAAGGACCAGAGGCCATAGGGATAGACTGAACATTATAGCTCGGTGAGTGAACAAGGGACCCAAATAGGTTATGTTAGCACATAATTATGTAGGGGGTGCTCTCCTGAAAGAAGAGTCCCCTTGGGAAAAGAAAGAGATTTGGAAAACCCATTTTTCCAAAGTTTGGAGGTTGGGTGCATCATTTTAATGAGCAGGCAATTTCGGATGGCCGAGATCTGCCTGCCTAGATCTATGGCTAAGGTTTCATTCTGGAGCCCCCTTGTCGTTCTTCCTTTAACAGGGGGGGTCCAGAATTGGGCGCGCATCTCTCAAACGGTCGAGATTGAGGTGCCTAGATCGACGATGCTCAAGCGATTCCAGAGCCCCTCTGCCATTCTACCTTTAATAGGGTGGGGGGGGGTCCGGAATGGTGTGGTATTGATGTGGGGCCCCCTTCCTGTCATGTCGCCTTCTCTACCATTTCCTCCCCCGCCATCTGTTCTCCACTTGACCGCATGACAGGGTCCGTTCCCTTTGGCCCCTCCTTGTCCTTCGACATATGTCTCACTCCCTTCCACGTCAGCCTCCCATAAATAATGTGTCCCCCATTACCATTATATCCCGTCACCTTCGCCCCTTTTTCTTGCCATGTGTCTCACCCCTATTGTTTCCATGATCACTCCCTTTCCCCTTTCCACGCCAAGCATGCCAGATCCTCCACGCCCTATCCATTAGACCTTTCAGTTCATACAGGTGGTGCCATGAGAATACCTCCACGTCCCAAAGGGAAGAGCTGATCCGGATTGTTCATGATCCAAAGGAAGAAGTTATTGAAGTTGTTGGAGGTGGTTAGACATTGTCTCCGCCATAAATGGAAAGTCCGGAAAAGGATTAAAAGCATGACGATTCATCTACAAGATAGTCAGGAGTCCGATTGCGTCTGTCATGAGTGCACGATCGTCCAAAGTCTGCATGCACAGACTGCTAGAAGACATGCAGACGCAATGTTTTAAATGCAGTGTCTCGTTTCTGCTGTTGTTGTTTTTTTTTTAGTATATGTAGGCATTTTTCGCTATTTTTTAATCCATCAATGGTTGAGCTAGGCTCCCGATTGTAAAGTTTTAACGAAGCACTAGTTTCTCTGGTTATGTATTGGCACTTGAGACTTCTTACCTTATGAATGTCATCTTCTTTCCATCTCTTTGTTTACACTATGTTAGAACAACTCAGAATTGGAGGATCCAGTCGAGTTGCGCTGTTATAGGATGATGTGGGTTGGATCACTGTAATAGTTGCATTGTCTCTAATCAGTTCTTGTATTTTATCAATGCTGAATGATTTGAAATTGGAGGATCCAGTCAAGTCACCCTTCAGTTCCCCGAAACTCAAAATCAAGAGGATATTGTCTTTTGAGTTTTTCTTCCTCAAGTTGTTGAAAGGCCCGATGTCCGAAGCAGTCTTTCTCACTCATCTCACCAAGTCTTCCACCTACTCATTTTACAATCAACTCACTAACGGAAGTTAGATCAAGACCTCCTTTGTTCTTTACATACTAGGCCTGGTCCCTGAGTTAGAGTGATACCTTCCTGAGTGTCTACCCATTTGATCACCCATTAAATTTATTTGTGACATAAACTGATGGGCGTTGGGCTCTTCTCCTATCGCAATCTAGGAGTGACTTCTAATGCTAACATTTTCCGCTGCCGGGGACAAAGTTGAATATCTTCCCCGGGATTGAACAACAATAATTAACTGATTCTAAAGGTGCATCAGATATCAAAACTATCAAGATTGATATTATGCACCTAGAGACTCCACTGACGCGACTCCACTGGGCGACCCCACTGGTTCCAACCCATAAGTGACTCCATTGTTTTAGTCGTGGATTCTAGAGGCAAACATACAAGTTCTACTCCTCAGTTGTCATTAGTGCCACCTGAAGCTGACCCAGAGAAGATCATCAGAAAGGGAAATTCCTCTGAAGGTGGTACTTCTAATGCTAAAACAGGTATTTCTTGTGATTTTCATGATTTTGTAGAAACTCCAACCCCTTCATTTCGTCCTGTTTTATTACCTTCTGTCGCAGTTTCTCGTAGTCTAAATTTCGGGAGTGTTCTTGTTGGATTTTCTCCTCCTGGTCTCTAATTAGTAAGAGAAACTCTTGTCACTCCCCTCTCCCCCGAAGTGGTACCCTGGTTCAGACCCAACACCTCTGAATATTCTCCTACCCCAGTTTTTACTACCCCTCCTCTTCTTATTACTGTTGTTGAGGGAAGGGAAATTTCTGTGCCTTTAAGCCCGCAAGCCTGTTCTCCATATTTGCTATAGTTCCCCTCCCATTTTGTAAGCTCAGCTCCTATCTTTCCGCTTCAAACCTCATCTCCTCCTAGTTCCCCCACATTTGTTGTTCCTATGGCTGGTGTTAATCCCCCTTTAAATAGAATGGACGCCATAGTAGCTTCCAAATATGCTCCCTTAGTCCTACCTCAACCTGTGAATCCTCTCCCTGCTGGAGATTACCTGAAATATATGCCCAAGTTCACTGGCGAAGAGGACATAACTGCGGAAGAGCACCTGGCTGCTTTCTACAGTTATGCAGACAACCTGAACATTGAAAATTAAGATGTCTCGATGAGAGTCTTCGTCGAGATCCTGGACGGCGAGGTGAGGAAGTGGTTTAGGAGATTGCCCCCCGATCTATTGTTGGGATTGAATATCTAGATAGTGTTTTCCTGAGGTAGTGGGGAGATAATAAGGATTTCATGTATTACATGACAGAGTTTGGGTCTTTGAAGAAAATGGAAGGAGAGTCTATCTCAGACTTCTCCAAAAGATTCAAGAAGATGTATAATAAGATCCCAACTGAGATAAAACCCACAGAAGCCTCTACCAAAATTTATTATGCTAGTGCATTCAACCCTAACTTTTGTCTTCTATTGAGAGAAAGAAGAGCTACTTCCCTAGCTCAAATGCAAGATACGGCTGTAGAGGTAGAATCTAATGTATTGGCAGTTGACAGACTGAGGAATAAGACTGATGCAGATAGGAGAAAGGGAAGATCTGAAGCCTCAACTTCTGGAACCTTTGTGCCTGACCCTCAAGTGGATGAACTGACCAAGATAGTGAAGTCTCTATCTACAGAGATAGAGAAAATGAAGGTGAAGGGAAAGAAGGCATATAGAAATCCTCAAATTGACGAAAACAAAGGAAGCTTCAGGAGGCCAAACAATATTTCTCCCCTGACTATGCAAATAGACCAGAGAAGAAGAGATAGAGAAGACCAGAAAATTCAAGCCCGTCTTCAAAATATTTTGTGGATGATGAGGAAGAAGGGGAAACAAACAGGCTTGATCCTGAAATCCACTGCTTTGGATAAATTCCTCCGTTCCCTCATCTCACTCAATCAGCATACAAGGAATCTCTCATGGATAGTCAGCTAAATGATCTTAGCAAGGGAGACAAGGCTAACAACATCCAAAGCAGGTATAGCCTGAGATCCAAGAAAAGGATAGGATCCCCTGATGTTATTGAACAACTCACTAGAACAGAGAAACCGGCTAATGAAGTAGCAGACAACATCGAAGGTAAGAAGGCCCAACCCCTCTCTCCAATAGTCCAGATTCATGTTGTTGAAGTAAGGGAAATCCCAAAGCTTACATCTTATTTTAACTTTGAGCATGAAATTCAAAAAATTAGAATCTCTGTGCCCCTCTCTGAACTAATCAAACATGAAGCGTTCAAAAAATTCCTCTTCAATCTTTTACAGTCTGAAGCTTCATGCCTTCCCATAGACTCCATCAATTTGCAAGATGAAAATCCTGTAGTCATTCTAGGTCCTATGGTAAAAGACAGGAATGATTCATCCCCTCCCTTCTACACATCCTTGAACATACATGACAAGGTACTGCACAATTGTTTGATGGATTCAAGGGCTTCCCACAAGCTCATGCCCAAAACTATCATGGAAGAATTAGGACTAGAAGTCACCAGAGCCTATCATGACCTCTATTCCTTTGACTCCAAGAAAGTTCAATACCTAGGAGTCATCAAATACCTAGTCGTAACCTTGTTTCAATTGCCCATGAAAAGTGTGGTCATAGACATTGTAGTGGTCGATGTCCCCCCCAAGTTTTGTATGTTGTTATCAAGATCTTGGATAAAAAGACTAGGGGTAACTCTGCAGATGGACCTAACCTATGCTACTATTCCTGTGTTAGGAGGAGAACATGGGAGACTATACAGAGAAGCCCAGTTGGCCTATATAATCAGTGATGAAGCCAATACTACCAACCATCCTAACTTTTCCCTTGATACTAATTTAGGTTCCAGTCTGCTGCAACTCACTAATGCCCCTGAGCCTCTTCTAAAACTCAAAAATCATCCCACTACTTCTCATGAATTTTCTCCCCCCATCACCTCCATCTAGAAAATGTTTTTTGATGGAGCCTCTTCCAGGGAAGGCACTGGTGCCAGAGTATTTTTTGTGTCACCTGCTTAAGAAACCATATCTCTGTCATACAAGCTAGAATTTGAAACAACCAACAATGTGGCAGAATATGAAGCTCTTGTTCTAGGATTGAGAGATATAAAGGAAATGGGAATTCAGGAGGTAGCAGTGTTCGGGGACGTAGAATTGATAGTCCAACAAATAAGAAACGCTTATCAGGCTAAGCACCCTTGACTCAGGATTTACAGAAATGAGGTATGGAACCTAATCGACAGTTTCTTCTTAGCATTTAACATTTATTTCGTCCCAAGAGAGAAGAACACAATGGAAAATTTCTTGGCTACATCAGCAAGCAATTTCAAAGTGCCCCTGCCACCCAAATTCAGATACGATGTAGAAGTAAAATACAAGCCCTCCATACCTGACAATGTCAAACATTGGAAGGTGTTTGAGGATGATATTGAGATCAAAATATTCTTGGATACTGTTGAAGAATTTTCAGAGATGCATATTCACCAAGACTTTGTTTCTGAAGAAAATCTTGATGGTGGAAATTTTCTGAGTAAGATTACAGAGCATGACATTGTGAAGCTGCCCAACAATCATATTCCAAGGGGATTGGTTCCTTTAGAAATACTTTTTGATAGGAATGATCTGGCATTGAGAGGGAAAATCTCAGAGGATGATGCTGATACAACTCAGTGCAACATTGGCACCAAGAATGAACCCAAGTTTGTCAGATTGTCAAGGAGTCTGACAAAGGAACAGAAGGCTGAATAAGTTGAACCATTGAGGGAGTTTGCTAATGTTTTCACCTAGACCTATGAAGATCTCAAAACTTATGACACTTCTGTCATTGAGCATAAAATCCTGTTGAAAAAGGAGGCAAAGCCATTTAGGCAGAAGCTAAGACAGATCAATCCTATGTTGTTTCTTATCATGGAGAGAGAAGTGAAGAAGATGCTACATGCCTAGATCATCGTGCCATTGAGATATTCAGAGTGGGTAGCCAACTTGGTCCCTGTAAGGAAGAAGGATGGAGAAATCAAACTCTGTGTAGATTTTAGAAACCTGAACAGGAGCTCACGGAAGGACAATTACCCCTTGCCAAAGATGGAACATATATTGCAGAGAGTAAGGGGAGCATCTAGGATTTCCATGATTGATGGCTTCTCTGGCTACAATCAAATCTCTGTTCTACCTGAGGACAGGGAAAAGACGACATTTACCACTCCATGGGGCACATTCATGTATGCTAAAATGCCTTTTGGACTGATGAATGCAGGGGCAATGTTTCAGCGAGCCATGGACATAGATTTCATTGGGGAAAAGGACAAATTTGTAGTCATCTATATGGATGACATAACAGTCTTTTCCAAATCTGATAAAGAACATTGTTGTCATCTCAGGAAAGTTTGTCTGAAATGCAGGAGTTTTGGCCTTTCATTGAATCCCAAAAAATCTCTATTTTCCATGAAGGAGGGAAAATTACTGGGCCACATAGTATCATCGGAAGGAGTCAAAATTGATCCTAGAAGAGTTGAAGCAATCCAAGCATTAGCAATCCCAAGATCCAGGAAAGAAGTCCAGTCTTTCCTTGGTAAGATTAATTTTCTAAGTAGGTTTGTTTCTAACTTTGCTGAGGTGGTAAAGCTTATAACAGCCATGTTGAGAAAGGAAAATGAAGTGAGGTGGACCGTTGAAGCTCGAAATTCCTTTGAGCAGATAAAGAAGGCCTTGACAGAAGCTCATGTGCTTATCAGTCCCGATTACTCAAAGGATTTCCTTATTTTCTCCTTTGCCTCATCTGACACAGTGGCTGCTATTTTATTACAGACAAACGAGGCCGGGCTAGAGCAGCCTATTGCCTATTTTAGCAGATCCCTAAGGGATGTCGAGGTCAGGTATGACATTATGGAGAAGCAAGCATATGCCCTAGTAAAGGATCTCAAATCTTTTAGAACCTATTTTCTGCAATCGAATATCATTGCCTATGTCCCCTCGGTCGTTGTTAAGGACATTCTTATTTAGCCTGATATAGACGGGAGGAGGAGTAAGTGGATAGACAAGATCCTTGAGTTTGACTTGGAAATAAGGCCTACCAAATTAATCAAAGGTCAAGGTTTAGCCAAGTTGTTGGCTAAAGCAAATTACAAATCTTTGGGGGTAGGTTTCATCAATGAATGCTCAGGAAATTAGCAAGATCAGTTGTCTGATGTGGACCCTCAAGCAGAACCCTCGTTGGTTCGATGTCCTTGGTATAACGATGTCATATAGTTTCTGGATGAGTTGCGGCCTCCAGATGGCCTGCAAAGAAACAAGGCAAGAGATATGAAGCTCAAAGCAGTCAGATACTTCCTTGTCAATCAAGTTTTATATTCGAAAGACCCCCTGGGGGTGCTTTTGAAATGTATGAATCCACAAGACGCTGACAGGATCATTGTTGAATTTCACAGCAACCTATGTGGAGGGCATCATTTCTGGAATACCACAGCCTACAAAATCCTTAGGGCTGGGTACTACTAGCCCACCTTATTCATTGATGTCTGCAAAAAGGTCAGAGCCTGCATCAAATGCCAAAGATTTTCAGGAAAGCAACAGCTTAAATCTCTGCCTTTAAATCCTGTAGTTGTTTCGGGACCTTTCCAGCAATGGGACCTAGACTTTATTGGAGAAATCCACCCTGCTTCTAGTGGGCAGCACAGATGGATCCTAACTGCCACGGATTTCTTTGCTAAGTGGATAGAAGCTATTCCCACCAGGAGTGATTCCCACAAGGTAATCATTGGATTCCTAGAAGACCTCATCACAAGATTCGCCTGCCCAAACAAAATTGTCACTGATAACATAGCCTCTTTCAAGGTTGAGCCATTAGCCAAGTTCTGTGAGAAATTCAGGATCAAACTGATTCACTCCACCCCATACTATCCCCAGGGTAATGGTTTAGCAAAGTCCTCCAACAAAAGCCTGATAAGGATCATCAAAAGACTATTGGAGGACAACAAAAAGGCCTGGGATTCAAAGTTGAAATTCGCTCTATGAGCTGATCGAGTGACCACAAAGAGAGTTATAGGCATCTCCCCTTTCCAATTGGTTTATGGATCAGAAGTTGTTTTCCCTTCTCAGCTAACCATTCCTATAGCAAAGTTATTCCAGGATTATCAAGAAGAGCCTGATGATATGATCAAAAGAATTCATCAGCTGGTATAGGTTCAGCAAGGTAGAGAGTAGGTAATGAATAGAATTCAGGACTAGCAGCAGAAGATCAAGCAGGCTTTTGACAAAAAGGCCAAGAAGGAAGAGTTTCACATAGGAGACCTGGTGCTGAAATGGGATGCTCCTAAACAAGACAAGGGAAAACACGGAAAATTTGAACCCCAATGGGTCGGGCCCTTCAAAATATCTGAAGTATTTTCAAATAATACCTACAGGTTGCGAGATTTGAAGGATCAAGAAGTTTTCAATGGCCCTGTGAATTGGCATTTCCTGAAAAGATGTTTTTCTTGAGCCGCATATGGCTCATCTACAATTGTATATATTGTTTTATTTTATCTTTAAGTTTAAATAATGACTCCACAACCCAACATCAAGGCACTAAATCTACAAAAGAGTTCTCGGAAGCCCATAGGGGGCATGCCATCCCCCATGGATCCTAATGTTAGCACATAATCATGTAGGGGGTGATCTCTTGAAAGAAGCGTCCCCTTGGGAAAAGAAAGAGATTCGGAAAACCCATTTTTCCATAGTTTGGAGGGTGGGCGCATCATTTTAATGAGGAGGAAGTTTCGGATAGCCGAGATCTACCCACCTAGATCTACGACTGAGGTTTCATTCCGGAGTCGTTCTGCCTTTAACGGGGCAGAGGGGGTCCGAAATTGGGCATGCATCTCTCAAACGGTCGAGATTGAGGCACCTATATCGACGGTGCTCAAGCGATTTCGGACCCCCTCTGCCATTCTGCCTTTAATAGGGGGGGTGGGGGGGGTTTCTGGAATGGTGTGGTATTGATGTGGGGCCCCCTTCCTATCGTTTCGCCTTCTCTACCGTTTCCTCCCCTGCCATATGTTCTCCACTTGACCGCGTGATGGGGCCCATTCCCTTTGGCCCCTCCTCATCCTCTGACATCTGTCTCGCTCCCTTCCATGTCAGCCTCCCATAAATAATGTGTCCCCCATTACCATTATATCCCATCACCTTCGCCCCTTTTTCTTGCCATGTGTCTCACCCCTATTGTTTTCGTGATCACTCCCTTTCCCCTTTACATGCCAAGCATGCCAGATCCTCCACACTCTATCCATTAGACCTTTCAGCTGATCCAGGTGGCACCAAGAGAAGACCTCCACGTCCCAGAGGGAAAATTTGACCCAGATTGTTCCTGATCCCAAGGAAGCAGTTATTGAAGTTGTTGGAGGTGGTTAGACATCGTCTCCGCCATAAATGGAAAGTCCAGCAAAGGATTAAAAGCATGAAAATTCATCTACAGGACAGTTAGGAGTCTGATTTCATCTATCATGAGTGCACGATCATCCAGAGTCTGCATGTGCAGACTGCCAGAAGACATGCAGACGCAATGTTTTAAATGCAGTGTCTCGTTTTCGCTATTGTTGTTTTGTTTTGAGTATATGTAGGTGTTTTCGCCATTTTGTAATCCATCAATGGTTGAGATAAGCTCTCGATTGTAAAGTTTTAAAGAAGCACTGGTTTCTTTGGTTATGTATTGGCACTTGAGACTTCTTGCCTTATGAATGTCATCTTCTTTCCATCTCTTTGTTTACACTATTTAGAACATCTCAGAATTGGAGGATCCAGTCGAGTTGCGTTGTTATAGGATGATGTAGGTTGGATCACTGTAATAGTTGCATTGTCCCTAATCAGTTCTTGTATTTTCTCAACGCTGAATTATTTGGAATTGGAGGATCCATTCAAGTCACCCTTCAGTTCCCCGAAACTCAGAATCAAGAGGATCTTGTCTTCTGATTTTTCTTCCTCAAGCTACTGAAAGGCATGATGCCTGAATTAGTCTTGATCACTCATATCACCAAGTCTTCCACCTGCTCATTTTACAATCAACTCACTGACAAAAGTTAGATCAAGACCTCCTTTGTTCTTTACATACCAGGCCTGGTCCCTGAGTTAGAGTGATACCTTCTTGGGTCTCTACCCATTAAATTTATTCATGACATAAACTGATGGGCATTGGGCTCTACTCCTGTCGTAATCCAGGAGTGACTTCTAATGCTAACAGGTTCAAGGCAAGAGAATGAGCATTCACTATAGGCCGAGCCATAGTAATGATAGGTGCCTTTGACACTATAACTATTATGGTTGCAAGAGTCGAAGGGGTTTCATTAACTATAGTAGGTGTGGGAGTTGAAGGGCTTCCAATGTTCTGAAGACTAGGTTCAATACTCATTCTTGTAGAATCACAAGTCTGAATAGTGGAGGTCTATGTACCATGCCTAATAACTCTACTCCATTTAGAAGGCAAAGACTCAAAATCTGGTGGTGACTGTAACAAGCGATGGGATTGGTGGGGACGCTGGTCCGACTCCACAATGACTTAAGATGCTAAAGATAAAAAATAAATCCTAAGGACAACTAGTAATCAAAGAGAACACCAAAATTCAAACGACCAATATGCACACAAACGGGATAAAGTGTATGAAAGTGGCCTCCCTCCCTAAAGAAGCTATGTCTCTCCCAAAAGGGGCCTGAGATGCCCTGCTAAAGATCGGAGGTATCAGAATTAGTTATAAGGGCCCTCGTGGGCTTAACAAACAGTCAGTCAGATCCCCTCGGAGATGCAATCCTCCATAAAGGTTGTGCATTGTCTGACCCTTATCTGACCTAGGTTACCTGTAGAATAACCCCTACAAGTAACCTATGTGGTAGCTAAGTCAATAAACTAAGAAACCAATGTATAATTGATGTACATGCGAGCATTCGTAAGTTAGTTCCACCATATAGGTAGGGTAGCAAAGCCCGAAACATTGAAAGTACTGCCTCTCACTGAGATAAAGGCACTAGCAAGATCCCCAAATACGAATAGATCCCCAGAAATATCTCTGATGCTAAGAAGGTATCGGGGGGATATCCCTTCAACCAACCTCGCATGACCTTGTGATTAACTCCGATGTGAGCGAAGCCTCTTGATATTACCAATTATACAATGGATTTCTCCACTTACTTTTTAGACACATATGTTGATTTAATTTCCTTGGAGAAGTTTACTCACAAAATCCTATTCCAAGGCACTAAATCCTTAGCTAGTTTTTGCACCCTAGAAAATAAAATTGTGACTGATCAATTTTAAATTATAACATTAATTTTAGTGGTCGTGATTACTCAAAAATCTATTTTGATGAAACTCATGATGTTATGACTCAACAAGAAAAGTAAATATGAATATAATGCAAAGTCCTAACTTCAATTTCCAATGAATGATATGCTTCTAATAACAAGTGCAATTTTCAATTTCAACTCTGCAATTCTGAAGTAAAAATGCAATCTTTCTTTACATGCACTAAACTAATGAAAAAGACTCAAAAAATGTCAATCAATGCAAAATGCCTAATATTTTTGTATTTTCAATATAATAAAAATTAAAATGCATGGACTGAAAAAGCAACTTGATATATAAACTCTACTTTGTATAGAAAGAGATAACTAAAGAAGAATACCAAGGAGTAGAACACCCAACCCAATGTACAAGGGCAATCAAAATGAAAAGGTGATGAGAAAGACTCTGCCCAATGATTCAACCCTAGATAGGTTTCTTTTCATCCCTCTATGGCTAGGGTAAACCACAACAGACGAAATTGACTGTAAAAATCAACTCTATTCTCAAGTATGCTATGTAAACAAATATGTTAGCAAGGCAAGATAAAATTCCTACCTTTCCCAGATGTTCGATGAAGTCCACCATTCAACACTTGAACCAAAGCAATATACCTACAACTAGTCCTCAAAAACCAAGAACAATAAGAATATGGTGATAATAAATGATGTTAGCACATTCAATAGAATAATCCATTAATAAACATGAAAAATACACCCATGGAATAATAATTCAAATATTTGCAAGATATCAATTGGACGAGAAAATAGTATTTCTATTAATATATCATCAACATAAGTGAAAATGTTACAGACTTCCGTGTTGGCACAATTCAGAACCGAGAAACTAAGTTCCTTCTAGCTAGGCCTCCACCAAAGGCAAGCTCATAAAAGATAAACAATGAGGTACTCAATCAATAAGGGAAGAGCTTGGGGGTTGAACACTATGTTCATACTTAAAGGACAAAGGGATGTAGACTCAATATGAAGTAAATAATTTCTCCAGAGTAAGTTTTCTCTCAAAGTTGAATTATTTCTCCTCTTTCCATAGCTCGAAATTGGCCCATTTATAGCCTTCAAATGGAACTGAAGGGCTGAGTCAGAACGTTTCCAGTATATGGAAGGCCAAGGATCATAGATCTCTTGTCATGACATGGAAACTCGACTCCATTCTTCATTTTTTGGCACAAATCCTGATGTATGTTGGTTGTAGTGGTGCAGCCTGCGTATATGCATGTTGTATAGTAGTCAAGGTGCGTACATGTGGAAAAATATGTATTTTTAGCTCTGGGATTTACAAATAGGGATGATAATTCTTCATGGTGAAATGGAAAAATACCTTATGTGCAATATTGCATAGGGTGAGGAAAATCTTGCTATAACACTTTAACTCTTGTTTTTGTTTCCAACCTTGAGAAATTTGACTCTCTTCTATTTTCCATAAACATAATGCTCACATAAATCTAAATATTTTTTTTTAAGATTTGGAAAAAAAATTCTTTGTGAAGTATCTAAATCCCCTTCTCACTCATGTGTCCAATCCTATGATTCCACAGTGTTGTATCCACTACTGTAGAAGCTAAAGAGAAATAAAATTCAGTATTACTAGTGCATAAATACAATGTACCTACCTTCTCTCCTTTTTCTATCACCAATGATCATTTGGTGAACTTCCACGCCTTCTCTGTAAATATGGATATACGACCTTCACTTGCCAACTTCCGCATTTAAATAATATTTTTCCTTAGATATGGAACATGTCTTACCTATTTCAACAACCATTGGTTTCCATTCTTTTTCTTTATTTGTAACTTACCCATTCCAACAATGTTTCATGGTGCATCATCACCCAAATGAACCTGTCCAAAATAACCATGAACATAATCTAAAAAATGTTTCCTATGGGGTGTGGCATGAAATGAAGCCCTTGAATATACTACCCAAGACTTAGAAATATTATCTATAGAAAGAATCAAAGCATCTTGTAACACATCACATGTTACAATTGCTTCTTGTTTTTTCTCTTGTTGTCCATCTCTTTGTTTCTTTGGAGCTCTGCAGTCTTTCTTTGTATGTATTTTCTTCCCACAATTCCATCACTCTATATTTCCCAATCTAGATTTGGATCTTCCCTTCCTAGAATTCCTATGGTTCCCTGAGCCCTTTCATCTATCCTTTTTTATTTCCATGTTATCCATAGTCAATGCATTACCTGATGTCTCACCTGTGCTTTTCTATTGCATTTCCTCGCTAAGGATAACACCAACAACATCATCAAATTTTAGATTGTTTGATCCATAGACAGAGTTACTTACATCCATGACCAAGCCATTCTATCTTTTTGGAAATGATCACAAGATTAGAATAGCCCTGACCTCATCATCAAAGTCCACTTTTCAGAACTTAGATGATTAGTAACCTTATTAAATTCATTTAAATGATGTGCAATAGACCCACTTTCTGACATCATCAAATTAAATAATCTCTTCATTAGAAATAACTTATTGGACGTTGATGGTTTTTCATATAGTTTAGCCAATGCATCCATCATCTCCTTCGTTGTATTTTCTTTTGAAATATTGAAAGCCACTGAAGCTTCCAGGCTCAACCGTATCATTTCTAATGCATTTATGTCAAGAACCTCCCATTCTTCATCCTTCATGGTCATCGCATTCTTTGTTATTCCTCCCAATGGAAGGAATAGATCCTTATGATATAAATAATATTCCATCTACATATTCCATAAATGGTAGTTTTGGATGTTAAATTTCTCAACCCTAAACTTTCCATCTTCCTCCATTTCTCCCACTCGAACCAGGAACCCTCTTTTCCTACGAGTAACCTTTCTCTCTAATACCAGTTGTTAGAAAAACAAGATTGTAGAGAAATAAAATAAAATAAATGCAGAAATAAAACATAGAAGATACACAATACAATAGAGACACAGATATACGTGATTCACCCAGTGTGGGCTACGTCCACCAGATAAATTTCCAGGTCCTTCCTTTTTATTATCCAGCAAAATGAAGGGATACAACCTACAACACACCCGATGTAACTTCCTCTTCTTTCTCTCACAGTATTCTCTCTCATAATACAATATTCGTGATAATACACAGCTGCAATACAATTCCCTCATAAAATAGGGTTTCCTTCTAGGGAAAAAAAAAAAACTAACATAACTTCTACGATTAGATATGCGACCTTATAATGAATGGTCCAAATTGACTATGAAATTAAAATATTTTACAAGGCAATTTTTCCCAATATTTCATTTCGGGGGAGATTCCCCTTAATCCCCCCTCCAGGGAGGGTGGGGGATACAAAAATTGTCGCCCCCTCCCCACCCCCNAATAGTTATGGGGGGGTGAATCCCCCCCACGCCCTGTTAGGGAATAGGGTCCAAGAACAACTGAAGAAAACCTTAAATCAGGAAGATAAACAGGCTCTACAACCAACACCTTTCCTCATCATGCCACCTTGAAATATAAGTGTAGACCAAATGTCACTACCACAATCATTGTCACTATCACTTCCACTATCACTTTAATTGTCACTATCACTGTCACTGTCACTATCGTTGTCATTGTCACTTCCTCTATCACATCAACCTGTAACCTATCATTGTATCCAACTTGTCACATCAACATGTCACTTATCAACATGTCCAACCTTTCACTATCATCGATACTCAACCATATCCTCTCACATGGATCATATACTAAGGAAACCTCTCAAATAGATTTCCATCATCACCAACACATGCCTCTACCAAGCATGTACCAATATCACCAGCATACCATCACAAGATAAGTGTCTCAACCATGTACCAAACCATGCATCAACCATGCACCAACACCTGTACCAAACCGTGCATCAACCATGCACCACAATTGTGCCAAACTGTGCATCAATCATGCACCACAACTTGTACCAAACTGTGCATCAACCATGCACCATCACCTGCATTGTATGCCTCAATCATCAACCATATACATTAATACCATACCAAGTACCAATCCTATACCATACCATGTATCAACCATGTACATCAACACATGTACCATATCATGTACCAACAAAGTATCTCAAGCAATGTGTCCAATATCCAAGATGCTACTCAAACCATGTGCCTCAACCATATACCATATCACTTAAGATATGTCTCAATCATTTCATACACCATGTACCATAAGATATCAACAATGAAGTGCCTCAACAAAGTACCAAGGAATGTGCCTTATACATATGTGAATACAAATATGTGCCTCTAACAATGAACCATAACAATCATGTACCAAGTACCAAGAATATATGTCAAGAATGTATCAATATTAACTCAACCATATGAAACCATGTACCATGTAACACAAGGGTTCCAAGACATGCCTTAAGCATGTGCCATACCATCCATGAAACAAGCCTCAAACAAACACATGTAAAACATACCTTTACTCGTGAAGAGGACCTGGTGCATATCATATTAGACCAACAAGCCTTCATCAACTTCAAAGTCAACAAGATGACACCTTCTTCAATATTTTTCAAAATCATCCACTACTTTCTCCATTGTGACCCATGGATGTCTGCTACTTTCTCCATTGTGACCCATGAATTTCTGCTACTTTCTCCACCGTGACCCACAAATATCCGCTACTTTCTCCACCGTGACCCACAAATATCCACTACTTTCTCCACTCTGAACCACGGATAACCTCAGAAATCTAGTTTGATCACTTCATTTTTTTCCCCTTTGACCTTCCTTTGCAACCTCAGATTCAACCTTAAATTCACCAATAGAGAAAAGTTCTTCACAAGATAGATAATCAATAAAGTTGTGTGTGAATGTACTTATGAGAGACTCCTTGAGGTGTATTTATACTTTTGCTAAGTAACCTCTTTCCTTACTTTAGGGGTTTCTTGTTACAACCACTTTACCCTTTCATTAATGACTTGAAACCAATTAGGGGCTTCTTAACCCATATTTGGGGCTTCCAACTTCATGACCTCATAACTCCTCAACTGTGAGGAACTATGTGACGTTCCACCTACCGTTGGAAACGTCATGAGAAGGACTATCCATCTATGAGTGTGTTATTTGAATTTACGTTATCCTTCATGTACTTATTCCTCAACAAGTTTGGGTATCATGACCACACCTCTGGGGATTCATGTATACTTCATCAAATACACCCATCACATATGCTAACATCAACCACTCCATCAATGACATCTAACTCACCATGAATATCAACCACATATCTAGGGCTTCTTGACTTCTCCAAGGGTTGACATCAATGAAAACCAACTGTCCAACAATTTTAAGGACTCATATTTCTTATGAACTTTGGTTTACCTTGTCTTATATTCTCCTTTGTTTTGAATGGCCCTAACATGGTTCTTGAGGGACATCTTGGGGTTGCACCCAAGACAATGTGCCTTTATTGCAAGACTTTGGCACATGTGATGGAGAGCAATGGACCATCTAGTGACTCATCGTCTTTAGAAAATGGCTCTCACATTCTCAGGATCTTGAATGATGGACATATGGGATTTTTTTAAGTAGTATTGGTCATTATGCCACTCATATGGGATATAATCCCACAAGCTAGGAAAATAACTCCAAAGATCTTGTGCATAGAGTATGGAGAACATTTCCTTTCCAGGCACCTTGGCATCACTTGGGGATGATATTCCACTCCTATTGCACTTGGACATGGCCTTTGTAGGCATATTATGAGACCCTCTATCCTTGATGTCACCTTTTGGGGATATGGTTTGATGTATGGTATGGTTTCAGAGATGATTTGACATAGACTAGAGTGAGAGGACACATTTCTTCACACCTTTCCGCACTAGGTCATGCCACATGAATTTTGGAGGCCTAACGTCTCACTCCTTGAGCCTTGACGTCCCACATTTGAGCTTTATGTCATCGTTGTAGGGTTTTATTTGATATATTTCGTATTTTTGCATAATATTGAAGGAAACTTAAGGGGTCAACCCCACTTTTTTGTGTCATTGACAAATTATGTGGACTCATTGTATGAGGGTGGCCTCATATAAATAAGCCACCCTCACATTTCATTTTATCATAACATTCTCCTCACACTTGTGAGATAGACTTATAAGTTTTTCACCCTATGAGGGATACTAGCTCTTTTTATACTCATGTGCTATGCTTGGAGCATCAAATTGTGGATGGTTTTGCTGAATTTTTAAGAGGAATTTATGCAATTAAGGTTTTTTCTCATGGTATATTGGCTAAAGTAAGTGAATTTTATGCAATTTATTTTAAAGTTATTATGTTTTATGGTGAATCTTCCTACTTTATCCTAGACATGTTGCTTGGTAAAACCATAAGATAGGAGCATAGTGCTTCCTCCTCTCACAAGGTTATTCTTGTTCAAAATTAGTGAAACATTATTGCTAGGGTTAGTATCCTAAAGCCCTAAAGTGATAGCACTTTAGGATCTTAGCCCTAGACATTTAATTTTTGACCTAGTTGAAGCATTAATAAGGGAGAAAATATTGATAGAGCCCAAATGTTCTTGCACTCTAGAAATCCTTTTCTTTAATGTTTAAACCCTAAGGCCCTAATGTGCTAGCACCTTAGAGTTTAAACCCTACCTCTTAGTTTCTACTAGTTTAATATTCAAGTATTGTTGCATTTGTTGTCATAAAGACTCCATAGCCCTAACGAACTAATTTCTAAGCTCTCTTGTGGTGAAAATGTTCTCTAAACTTTCTCTTTCAACTCCCTCAATCTCTCTACTAACTTTACTAACACTAACACTTGAAAACTTGCTATTGTTACAAAAATTTTCCACAACCATTTGATAATACTCTTATTTGTTGCATACACTCTTGTAAAGGTGGTCTAACATGTTCAGAAATTGCACTTAACAATTGGATATTACTCAAGTGGATGTATGTTAAGATTTCCCTTTTCAATTGTCACATTTTTTATAAACAATTGTTGTTGTTGTTATAATTCATTTATTGTTGTTTCATCACTGTTCTTTGCTGCAAATTCATAACAGCCATGGAAACTTTCATTTTATAGTGTCTGTAAGAGGTATTTACTACATGTTTTTGTTGGATCATCTTGTCATTGATGTCAAAGGATTGATATCAAAGGAACAATGTCTTGTCGTAGTATATTGATGTAGTACATATTTTCATTGTTGTAAATGAATTAATGTCCAGTGAATTCATTGATATGTCATGCATAGATGAAGATGGATCAATATGATGTCATTGATATATGATGCATAGATGAATATAGATCAATGTGTTGTCATTGATATATGATGCATATATGATTTCATGCATAGATGAATATGGATCGATGTGTTTGCATTGATATATTATGCATAGATGGATTGATGCATTAATGTATTGATCGTTTGATCTTGTGGTCATGCATAGAATCAATGACAAAGGGAAACTGACATAGTGATGTATTTTTATGGGTTATTCCAGTTGGATTGATGTAAAGATGATTCATTATTGTATTTTCATAGGAAGTACAAATGGATGAACTCCAAAGTGGCCCCCTTATGGTGAAATCCCTCATGGTAAGACGCTTTGCGGTTGAGTTATCCTAGAAGTATGGTTAGAGAACCCATTCTTAATTTTGGAATAATGAGATGAATATCAGTGAATTTTTCAATGAAACTATCCTATATGGATAGTTTTTGTCATGCCATTTCCGGTGGTATGTGGAACGTCACATAACTCCTCACGGTTTGAGAGTTATGGTCTTACAAAGTTGGAGGACCCTCATGTGTTGGATAGAAGCCCCAAAAGGTCAAAGAAGTTAAAGTCCTTACAAAGAAGAAATTATTTAAATAATAAAGTGAAGTGATGAAGTCAAAGAGGATTATTTAAATAATAAAGTTAATGGAAAACTTTCTAATTATGGAAAGTGGTTATAAATGGATTAACCCTAAAAATAAGGAAAGAGGGTTAAATGGACAAGTGGCCATGTGAACAAAGTGGCTAAGTGGAAAAAGTTGGATAAAGGTGGCCATGTGGACAAAATGGTTATGTGGATAAAGTGTATATGTGGACAAAGTGGGTAAGTGGATGCTTCTAAAGGAAGATTCTTGGAGAGTATAAATAAGTTGCAAGGCTCTCTTGTAAGAACATCTCTCTTGAGAATATATTGAAGATCTATTATGAGTAAGAGAGTGATTGCAAGTTCTCATGGATGCATCAAAGTTTCTGTAAGTATGATATCTTGACGGAGAAAGTTTCGAAAGTTTAGAAACCCTAGTTTATGAAGGAGCACGCGGGCTACAATGATCCAGAGTGCGTACATATGCGGGCTACAATGAGGTAGGGCACGTATACACGCGGGATGAAGGAGATCAGAGTGCGTACAGTTGGAGAAATTCATGCAGACTTGAGTGTGAGATGGTGCCAGGTTCTTGAAGTTTGAAGCAAGTTCCATATCTACATTCTATGGGGTCAGATATGCCATAAAAGTTTTGGTATGGTTACATGATTGTTTTGATATATACTTGTGCTTATGGTATGGTGAATTCTTAATGCATTCTTGGTATGGCTGTCATGATATGGTTTATGTTGGTTGATTGATAGAGTGAGAAACACTCTTATGTTTTAGTACTGATATGGTTGCCATAGTATACTAGTTGCTTATACATGATTAAGTAGAATTCATAGTGTATGGTTGAGGAGCATGAGTAAGTTGTTGAAGAGAATAGATGTGTTGTGATTGGTTATGGTACAGATTGGACAGTGAAAGGAAGAAGTGTATGTGATTGAAGGCTGCAAAGGATATGATTTTTTCAAGGAGAGAAAACCCTAGTTGTTTAGAAGGCATACGCAGGCTTCACTACAGATAGGTCGCATACATACAAGGGTTGTACTACTAGTAGGGCACGCACATACACATGTTGCACTACTAACAGGTCATGTACCTATTAACAGATTGGTATCTGTTGAGGATTGAATCCTCTTCTCAGTTGGTGTTGAGTTGTATAAGTTGATTCTTGCATTGCAGATATGGTGCTCTTGTGGAGTTGATACTCTATTCAGTTGTTGTTGATAAACCCCAAGGACTATATTCCATAATAAAAAGAAAATTGTACATACATATTTTGTTCTTTGTGTTTGTTGTGGTGATGGCTTATTCATGATCTATGTGTCTAATATATGCTTACATACAACTGGTTATATATTGAAAATAATAAGTGTTGAGTAAATTGTGATTGCTAACTAAGGAGTTTTTGTGAAAGGAAGTGAAAAAGATCCCTACAATGATTCACCCCCCCCCCCCTCTCAGTGTGATCGGTGTGTCCAGCAATTGGTTTCAGAGCGGACCTTCACTATAAGCCTTAAAAATATTAGAGGAGATCCATGGACACACAAATGGATGATGAAGTTCCAATCCTTGATGAGGAAAATTATCCAGCATGGAGAATAGAAATGAAAGAGTATTTGAAATAAGAAGGAGGAGGTGTTTGGAAAGAAACTATTGGTTTATTAGTTCCCTTGAAGAACAAGTGAAAGTTTGTAGCTCAAAAGGAAGAAAATAAGAATGATGCATTGGCTCTCAAGAACATTTCCAATGGACTCTCAAGTTCTATCAAATAAAGCATGGGACAATGCACTTCTACCAAAGATCTATGGATAAAGATAGAGAAGACATACCGAGGAAAAAAGGAAGACACTAAAGATAACTCCATCAAGAACAATGAAGGTAAAAAATCTCCAAAATCCTCTTATTGCAATAATTCTAAATGTGATGAAGTTGATTGTTTCTCTACAAGTGAATAAGATCTAGAAATAGTTTGTGTAGAATTAGATGATCGTTATCCCATGGAAGAAGTCAAAGAAGAACTTTCAAAGATTAAAAATAAAGTTGATTGGGGTCTATATGAATACAACTATGACCATAGTTATATAGACTATAGCTATGTTTCTGAGAACACTAAAAGGTTTCTTGAAAAGAATCAAAAGCATATTTTGAAACTAAAGGAAATTCTCAAAGAACAAGAAGAAAGTAAAAGGACTCAATTAGAAGAAAAAAAAGAAGAGATCAAAAGACTAAAGAATGAAATAGAATAAAATAAGAAGGTAGATGATTAGATTAGAAAAAGTATTGAAATTAATATCCATCTCAAGACCCAAATTGAAGAATCCAAAAGGGTAGAGGAACTATTAAAGAATCAAGTAAATGAAAAAGAACAGTCATGTCATAAGTTGGAAGATAAAGTTGCTGATATTATAAAGAAAGTAGAGAAGTCAAACAAATTATTGAATAGATCAACAATATTGAATGGAATCTTGGATATTCAAAGATCACCAAATGATAAATCAAGTCTTGGATACAAGAAATAAGCTAAACATGTTGAAGCAAGCATCTCAAAGAATCTTGAGGTAAGTCCCTCATTCTGAAAAGATGGAAATAATGTTTCAATTCAACCATCTACACAAGGGAAGGAAATTTTCAAAATAAAAAAGCAAGGAAGACTTCAAGAAGTCATCTTTACACCTCAAAGAAAATTTAGAAGAGAGACACCTTCAAGATGGACACCAAAGCAAAGGTATGAAAATGGTTTTCATGGTCATTGTTACTCATGTAATGAATATGGTCACAAAGCTTTGAAATGAAAATATCATGCAAGCATAGATAATGAAATATTTCATAACACCCTAAGGTGTTGGAGATGTAATCAAGTAGGACACATTGTTGCTCATTGTCACACCATGAGATGCTACAGTTGTACTAGATTTGGCCACAAATCCCAGGATTGGTGGAACACAAGAAGACAGTGCATGAGGAGTGTTTCATATAGTATGACTAGAAGAACACATGAGGCTATAAGATAATACAATGTTGGAAATATGGAAGCTCAAAGCTCAAGTTCTAAGCAGATGGGACACCTTCAAAAGTGGGTGAAGAAGGCTGAACAATCAGAACAAAATGGCATCCTTAAGACAAGCTCAAGCTTGACTTCTTCTGAAGAATATGCGGGTTAAATTGGTAACAGTCACGTACATACATGATCTGACCTATACATAGGTCTTGTACATACGTGAGATGTATGTATAGCAGGTCATGTACATGTGGTAAAGGCCTTGGAAAGTAGGCTTTGAAAATAAGTTACATCTTGGTGTGATGGTATAAATCGGTGTTGTAGGGGTTGGCATGGTTTTTTGCAGGGTTTGACATGGTTTGTTGCATGTTTTCATGATTATATGTTGGCATACATAATTGATGTATGTATGGTGATGACATATGGTTGAGTGTTGAAATTCTATCCTTGATGCATTATACTAACTCTAGAGTATGGATTGAGGCTTTTTTTGTTGAGGAACAATGTTGGTTGTGACAGTGAAGTTATGGCACTTTGTTTATGAGATATATCATGACTATGCTAGCTAGAAATGTCATTGATCTATTGAGGCACACTTCTAGTACATGTATTTTTGGATGCTTATTATTTGTTGTAGTAAATGGTGGTTGAGGTTGATTTTTTGGGGTACATGGCTGGTACATATTTGAGTTCCAATGATATATCTTATGATGTATTATTGGAGGCATATTTGTTGTAACAACCTGTCCATTAGGGTGAAATCGATTTTTCTTAGTTGTGAAATTTCCATTTGGATTTCACTCAAATTTTCCCTAAAATTTAATTGATGTCTTACAATATTGATCTGTCCCAAAAGTCCTGTACAATTACCTTTTCCAATATTTAATTACCCTTTGTCTAAAATATCAAAAACTTCTGCACAGTCATCTCTGATTTCTTTGGATATTCTTTTGCTTTCAGTTATGTTGGTCTCCCATAGCTTGAGCATGATGTCGCCTCTGATTTTCTCTATGGCTGATACTTTCATAGTTTTGGGTACCTCTTCACCTGTCGAATATATAATTGCCTTTTGGAGAGTAATCCTCACTGCTTTGGCTTCTTTTTCCCTTAGGATAATATTATCAAAGGCAGTATCTACTCCTTGAAAGTAATTCTGAACAATTTCTATCTTGGAAATCAATTTATGTTGTTCAATTTCTATTTTTGAATGCACTTCCAATAACTGGGCCTGGAAATATTTTAGGTCTACAATCAGAAGGAGGAATCTCATCTATGGGAATGGAGGTAAGGTCATCAACAAATAGAACTCACGTTTGTGGGAGTCCAAAAGTGGACTGTAACGGGGTTAAGAAAGCTATGGGACTCCCTAGCTTCGTATATCCTTTCCCACCTATTGCCTTAGGCATGTTGACATCAACCCCTAGTGATGAAGTGGGAATAGGCTTACCGAACTTGGGAGGTATCCCTGAACTTTTCTCTGCTTCGGTCTTTTTTCTTGGTGGAGGCCTTTCTGTATCCTGTAGAGATTTTTTGGGATTTCCCTTCTTTTGAGCTTCCTGGTCGAACGCTTTCTTGCTCCTGGGGGAGGGTAATTTCTTCTCCTTGAAGTACTTGGGGCAGACCACTCCATCAATGCTTCTGAAAGGTCCGAAAGCTGACTTGCAAGTCGGACGACAATGTCTATACTCTTTCCAACACTTCTTTATAAGACTTGGTCCCTTTGAACATGTCATCCCAAGGGGACTCCTCATGTTCATAGGCTTTCATATTACAGTGTATCAAGTGTTTGTTCACTAATTGATAAGGGTCATTCCTTTTGTACTCAATATTTAACAGTTTAACTTCTTTGAGTGCCTCTGCTTCCACCCTAGAATGTCCCAAATTTAGTAATGAAAATTTCCCGATGTGCACAGGGAAGATTGGCCAGGATTTCTTTTGATCTGCCTTTAGCTCTATTCCAATACCACCTTTTACTATTTGGTGTGCTACTTCCCTACACACTAGTCTATCCGGAATGAATTTTGGAAGCGTGTGAGGGGGGATTGAGCACCCATAAACCCTGATGTAGGAGAATCTTTCTTCAATGAACCAATCTGCTATTTGCTTGAGGTTATTTGAAATTGCTTCAGAAATGAGAGGAGGGTCACAACCGAAAAACATTTTATGCATGGGTATCACAATGAAATGGAAAATTTCATAAAATGAATTTTTTACATTTTCTTCCCATAGCTTAAAGTGATATTCGTGGATGGGTTCAGGGTAGGTTACGTTCCAACTCCAATTCATCAGGGGAAATGGAGTCATAAAACAAATTGCGTCCATGAGGTATGCTGACATGTAGAAGGCCACTGGTTGACTTCGGGATCTTGCATCTCTATAATCCGAAATCTCTTTGGCTATATTATTAGATAAAATCTTGTCCCAGTTGAAACTATATCTTTCTGATGCTTCTTCTAAAAAGGGCACCCATTCTACGGGGAAATGACAGGGATTATTTTTTCCGAAGAGTCTGCACAACATCATGGATACATAAACTATGTACTCATTCAAAGAAGTTGTGGCATAAATTATGTGGGTATCGGCCCTAAATTTTGATGGACAACTCCACTAACCTTTGATTAAATCATGGTAAGTTTGGTCTGCCTCAGTGCATTCCTTTCTCTGGAATTCCGCTATAAATTTGGCATTGTAAATGAAATTAGGATTGGGTGAAAGTTTGTACATAACCTGGATATGTTCGGGTCTGAATGAGTCGATAATGGCCCCTTAATCATTTAAAATGCTTCTCATTGGAATATCAACCTTGTCCAAAGCCAAACTGATCATGTCATTGTACGCCATGAGCCATGGGCATGTTGCAATTTTGTGAAGTTCTGATTATGCTATGTCCCAAAGGTGATTCTCGGAGTCGTTAGGGGAATTTTTTATCTCGCAGTCCAGATTTTCATAAGTTTTTCTGCATGATTTAATTGAGTCGATAGCATGCGGTGTGGTGTCTGATATGAATTCTCCCTCTGGGCTGGAACTCTCAGTTGTATATTCACTCTTCTTGGGTCCCTTCTTTGGTGCCATGACTCTATATTGGAACGAAAACTTGTCACAGAAGAGAGGTGTCAAATATCGGCTATATTATCTTACTTCTGATAGAAAAAGTGAGAATAAGTTTCAAAACACAAACCTCTAATTTTCTTTTAACTCATTTTATGGTGAAAGTGATGATGCACCTGTCAAGAATTTAATACCTTTAATGCAGAGAATATTTCTGAGATACACATTTGTGTCACATAAATCACGATCTATCCATTATTAATGTGTCTGTATTTCGGCAATTCTAAAATCAACATTCAAAAAATTTCTTTTGACAGAGGCCAAAAAGAAAGTACCTAAGAAGTTTAATTACCATTAAATGTATTTTTAAAATGAAGTTAGTTCTCGTTAAATTTCGGTATTGAGTCACAACTTCGCACTTCAGGGTTTCGGGGATCCTTCAGTATTGAGTTGCGACTTCACATTTCGAGGTTTCGGGGATCGCGGTTACATGAGGTATGTCACCACTAAACCCCGAATACTGAAATTGCGATGAGATTATTTTTAAGCCTTAACTTCCGTATTGAGTCGGGACTTCACGTTTCGGGGTTTCGGGGATTACGGTTACATGAGGTATGTCACCAGTAAACCCCGAATCCCAAAATCGCGATGGGATTAGTTTTAAATTAATTAATCAAGATTAATACTGACTTTCACTTCCTTCGGGAAATCGGGAATTGAGATTTCTCGATTCAAAATGTATTAAAAAGGTGTTGTTCTGAGTAAACCTTGAATCCCGAAAGATTAAAAGATGGTTAATTAACTCCTTTAGGGTTTTAAATTATCACGATTTGAAACACTTTATAGAACATGCGTCTAGACTTTAATAACACTTGAGATTTCTTTCTTTAATTATAACAAAGAAATGAAATCATTTCGGGACCTCGGTACCAGTCTTTGGGACTGATAGTGAGGATTATACCTTATGAAAAGCCGAATCCCGAAAGAGAAAATTTTTAGTTTTAAAGGTGAAAATTTTCAAACCTAGCTTCAACATAGGCTCCAATTGGGGACCTTGTCTCCTTGCAGGACGAGGAGAACGGGCAGACTTAGTGCCTTTTATTGGGTAAATGGGGTCATTTATTTCGGTCTGTGAGACATAGCTATGAAAACTACTAAGGGGATAAAGATCCCAACCTTAACTTCAAAAAAAATTCCAAACTAAAGCATTCGACAATCTCGAAATAGGATCACTTCGATTTCCCTTTCTAAAACTGACCTCAAACTTGTGCAAGATAATCAAAACAAGATTAGTCATTCTACCAGTTTTTATTTGATCGTATTCGCATAGAGAGACTCTTAGAGTGTAATCTGGCTGAAAGAAGAAAAATACCAGAGCATCTTGCAATTTTTGTATAACAGCCTTGTTCGTTATGGAGACATTGCTTCACTGCTAGCGAACCTATTCAGTACTCTGGTGAAGTTATCGGATTTTCCACATTGAATTTCCTTTCACCACTTCATTAATTTTAGCATTTAAATGCTGAGATGAGGGAAATCATATAATGAATTTCCTTTCATCATCTCTTTATATTAGATGGGGGCAATCGATAATGAAATTCCTTTCACCACCTCTTTATGTTAGATGGAGGCAATCGATAATGAATTTCCTTTCACCATCTCTTTCTATACATATTTGTTATGAAGTGGGGGAAATCAATAAGTATGTAACATACTCAGGGAAAAAAAAATTATTATAGCAAAGGTATGTCAAATTATTAAAAAGCTCTGGATTGATCTACTTTGTGCCCTCAGACACTCTAACTTTATGGAGAATTTCAAGGAAAATTTATTAACACTTATTTTTTTTATTTTTTTTAGGAACTTCACTTGAGAGAAAACGATCTTTTTATTTCTGGTAGAAGGACTAAAAAGGTTAATATTAGCCTAGATGATGCAAGTACGCACACGCACTCTACGTCCGCTCACAGGATCGTTCAATCACCAAGTGAGTCGGAGCGTCTCTTTTGACTCCCACTGAAATCGCACATAAATCGATCCACAGGTCCTTCCAATCCTCATGGCCTCTAAAACATGACCGTTTCCCTTTCCTCAACAGGAAATACAATTTCGGGCTTCGAGACTTCTTAATTCCTGACGACAGGAATCCTTTTTCCACTTTAAACCTCCCGATCACCGATTTTATGATATGCCAAAACACCTCTATCGGCGACTAGCCCTCAGGGCTAAGTCTTGGCCCACATGACCACTTCACGTATGACCGCAACCATATGTCCTTCGGGATTTATTGACGTGAGATCTCGATCTCTTGTCCTCTTGACTCCCAATTCACCAATCCACGAAATGCCGAATTGGCAATGCCTTAGCCCCACCTGACTATGCTCCGGTCCAAGTGACCATCCTTCACATGACCAAGACCTTATTTTGAGGTTTCGCAACCCAAGCGTTCAACCTCTTGTCCTCTAGACCCCCAAAGTGTTAATACGCGAAATGTCGATTGGCAATTGTTTTGACCTTCCTCTTTCCTCTTCTCTATTTCAGGTTTTGAAACACCGAAATAGACGGACCTCTGGTCCACAGGACTCTCGATCGTCCGAATCCCGATTTTTCAAAATTCTCTTTCTCCTGGGCTTTTCACCCTTTCGCACCTTTGGGACTTCTGTTCCCACAATGCCTTTGGGTTCTTGTCTTCGGAACCCCCGAAGTTCTGATCCCCGACTTCCAATATGACAAAGTGACGTCAATCTCCGCCACGTGTCCCAAATGGACGGACAGTCTTGATCAAATCTCGGGATTTCACGACTCACAATTTCCCAATAACAAAATCTCTTACCTCATGATATCTCGGTTCCCGGATCTCCGAAATGGATGATCGTGGACATGTATCCGCTCCCAGATGAACGACCCAGATTCCCTTTCGCTATTTCAGGACTTTTACTATCGATTGTCCCGACCTCTCGACCTCGAGATCTCCGATATCCTGAACGCCAATATCCCGATAACCACACATGTTTCAAGACTTCTCTCCTCTGCTTTGTTGTATGAGGGTTTAACTCCCTCGCAAGTCTTGTCAGATCCAACGGTTGACGGGTACTGGGATCAAGATCCGACGGCTCAAATCTGTCCCTTCTATGCGCTTTCTCTGTTGCTCCCTGGACATGGAAAACCAATGGTCCAGATCTCTTTTCCTCATCCTAATCTAACGAATATTCTGTCTCCTCCCGAGCTTCTATGCTTTCTTCTCAGATTTGGGAGAATTTTGAAATCTCAAAGGCCTCGACCTTTGCTTCATCCCTTTGATCTCTTGCGACCTTTGTGTGTAAAAGGACTCACCTGCGTGTATGAAAATGCGGTTCCTCCTGAGCTTTAGAAAACTCTGAACTCTTCCTGAGAGTTCTCTGGCCTCTGCACTCCTTGCAGCTACGGCTTCGTGCGCTTAAAGCACTACTCCTCCTGAGCTTTTCCCTTGAATCCTCAAGGGATTCTGCGACTTTTGTGCCTCTGCAGAGTCTTCACACACACACAAAGGTGCTATCTGTCCTGATATTTTCCCCTCACTCAGACTCCTAAGGAAATAATTCCTTCTCCTTTCTCCTCCTGCTGGAGAATGTAATTCCCTCCTAGCTATCCTTCTGCTCAAGTAACCTCTTGCTGAGACTTTTAGGGTGTTCAGCAACCCTATGAAGATCCCTTTTCTTGGAATCTTCTTCAAATTCAGAACTCAAAGAGTTTTTTTCTCCTGTGCCTATCTGCACACCTACTCAATGCCCTCCTGGCAAAGTATTTTCTCACAGAACATCCAGCAGTTATGTCTTCTGTGTCCTCCTTACACCTGTTCAATTTCCACTTGGTGGAGCTCTCAGAATTCTTGGTAATTTTGGCTTCTATCTAAACTCACAGCAGAGTTCTTCTCAATGTATCACTATGCATATGCTCAATGCCCACTTGGAAGAACTCTCATAATCCTTAGTGATTTTGACTTCTAATGAACTCACAACCGAGTCCTCCTTCTGTGCACTCCTTGCACTAGCTCGATGCCCTCCTGGCAGAGATTTACAGAACTCAAGAAGAGTTTATGTCTACAACTCTGTTCTTCTCCACAGCCTTGCCTCCTGAGGTGTTCAGCAACCTCACAGGTCTTTCTCCTGAGTTGTTGATTTCATCTTTTGTGCCCACCTGGCACGCCTCTGTCTAACTCCGCAGAGTTTAGAAATGCACCCTCTGTTCATGGATATCAGAACCCACAACATTATGTCACGCCCTCATGGTGTGAAGCCTCAAAGACCTCTCAAGCCTAAAACCAAACCAACTCCTGCAAATGCATAAACATAACATACATTCACAGCATATAAAGAACACTCACAGACATTCATTCAACACAGATAATATGCAGGAAAAACTGCTATTTATATTAAAATGGAAAATGCCTGTCTTTACAAGGTGTTCCTGAGCACGGCCTGTAACAAGGTCTCAAATATTCTCTATCTCACACTCTACTATTCTTGCGCTCATTATCGCAAAACGAGATCTCTCTCGATCTTTTACCTGAGGGGGCTCTTCGAGCTCTTCCCTCCAAACCTCAACTACTCTATTCAATTACATTCAATGGTTGTCTAGTATGAAGATCAGATCTATATTGCAGCCTTACAAAACATTAAAGGCCTTCTTATCTACATCTTGCGTAAATGCACGACTTCACGGCTCAACAGCCTAAACATTTAATTACATCCAATTAATTACATTCATTCGAATCAAAAACGAGGTTTGCACCTCTCTTCAGCAATTAAATGCATGCGCTTGACGTGGCTGGTTGGCTGGCTAGCTAACATGGAGAGATGATCCTGCATCACTAGACATACTTCCGATTCAGCCAAGGCTTACGAAAAACAAAGGATTTTACCTATCTTTTCTTCGAAAGTTAGTTTGAACATTTCCGAAATTAAGATGAGACTTAAAGGGAGAAAAACAAGATTGGGCAAAGAGTAAGCTTGATAGTGATCAAAGTGGAAAGGTGAGAGAACCTAGGAAACTTGGGAGTGCTAACAAGTATTAATCATTTATTTATATAAAATTTTATTTCTCTTTTTTTTTTATATAAAAAATCAGCATCTCGTTCACTTGTACCTCTTAGGATATTTTTAACTCATGTTCTCGGGTCAGAGTTCATACCTTAATATTTTGTCATATTTACAGCCAGAAGATTGTTTACTCATTAACTTTAGGGAAATTATTTATCATGGTTATCCATACGGATTACCCCTGTAGTAAAATTGGTCTCTTGAGTCCTCACGCTTTTCCTGCGAACAATTGATAACTGTCAGACACATTCATACTAACTCTGTGAACTGCTAGATTTGAACTGCTTTGTATTTGCATCCTCTGAAAAATCTTGCTTTATATATATATATATATATATATATATATATATATATATATATATATATATATATATATATATATTAAATCTATCGAAAGCAATGTGACTAATAAAGAAAACGTGAAAACAAACCGGTATATACAATGAAAGTTTGAAAACGTATTACTGCATGTAGTGTTTAAGATATCGCCCATTTACATGGGCGCTTAGAATATCTCCATTTAGATTTTCTAATGAAAAACCATTTTCTCCTTTTGAGGTCGAGACTCTATAAGGGTCGGACCAGATTGAGTCAAATTTTCTGTGTTTGCCAGCGTCTTCTCTTCTGACTTCCCATTTTAGTACCAGATCTCCAGGGAGGAAATCTCTATCCTTAGCCTTCCGATCAAACAAAGCCTTCGTCTTATCCTGATATCTCTGCAACTTTCCGTTTACTTCAATCCTATTTTGCTGAACTTCGACCAACTGGTTTTCTCTCCTGGTAATCTCGTTAGGTTCTTTGTTTGAGTCTTTCCAAATTTTCATTACAGGTAGAGCTAGATTGATTGGTAAAATAACATCGGTACCATAAACAATATGAAAAGGGGACATTTTGATCGCCCTTTTGGTGCTTATCCGGTTAGCCCATAGAGCGTATTTCAAATGAATATGCCACGTCTTCTTGTTGTTAGTCAATATTTTTTTTATCACAGTTGTTAGACTTTTGTTAGATGATTCAGCTAAACTATTTCCCTGTGGATAATAAGTTGTGGAGTGTCCTAATATGATGCTGAATTTTTGGCAAAAGCTTACCATAGGCATCGATTTGAATGCTTGTGCATTGTCGGTGACTATTTTTCGGGGACAGATGAATCTGGATAAAATGTTTTCTTCCAGAAAGTTGATTACAACTGTATCAGTCACATTCCTCGTGGTAATAGCTTCCACCCACTTAGTAAAATAGTTCGTTGTAGTTAGAATCCACTTGTGATGAGCACTGGAATGTGGGTGAATCTCTCTGATAAAATCAAGGCCCCACTGCTGAAAAGGGGCTTCGTATTTAACTGGAATTAGAGGTAAAGCTGAGATTTTATGTTTACCTGTAAACAACTGACAGGGAACACAAGCTCAGACTTTAGTATTTACATCTATGAAAAGTTTGGGCTAGTAATATCCAGCTCTTAAAATTTTATAAGCTATGGCTCGCCAAGCATGGTATCCTCCACACACTCCCTCATGGAACTCATCTATAACATTTTTTGTTTCGGTCTCGACCAAGAAGGTCAGCAAAAAACCCAGGGGATCCTTCCAAAATAGTTTTCCGTCTATAATACAATATTTTATAGCATGCAACTTCAGTGTCCTAGATTTAGATGGGATTAATTCACTGGGACATTGAAGGGTCAATAGATAAGAAACAATATCATGATACCAGACTGAAGCAGAAAACATGTCTTCAATCTCAACCGTAGGAGTAGCGAAATTGCATTCATTTATCTCTAGATAACTCTCGTATTCTTGTAGCTGATTTATTCCAAGTGCCTGCAAGTTGGATTCGGCCAACAATTTAGCCAGACCTTAGCCTTTAATGAGTTTTGTTGGTTTGACTTCAAGATCGAACTCCTGAATCTTAGCTAACCATCTGCCTCTTCTCCCATCATTATTTGGCTGAACCAGTATGTCTTTGACTGAGCTTGTAGGAACATAGGCTATGATCTTTGAATGTAATACGTACTTTCTGAAATCCTTGAGAGCCTTTACCATTGCGTACACTTGTTTTTCTAGTATATTATATTTCAACTCAGCGTCTCTCATACTTTTACTGAAAAAAGCAATGGGTTTTTCAAAGCCTTCTTCATTTTTCTGTAACAATACAACTGTGATAGTGTCTTCGAAGGCGAAGGAAAACATCATAAATTCTTTTGTGTAATCGGGACTTGCTAAGACTAGTGCTTCGCTGATAACTTTTTTGATTCATTGAAAAGATTCTTTGGCTTCACTTGTCCACTTCATCTCACTATTCTTTTTCAACATATCTGTGATAAGCTTCACAATTTTAGCGAAGTTAGGGATAAATCTTCTCAAGAAATTTATTTTTCCTAGGAAGGATTGGATTTCTTTTACATTTCTAGGGATATTTATAGTATCTATTGCCTCAATTCTTTTAGGATCAATTTTGATTCCGTATTTTGACACTACATGACCCAATAGCTTACCTTCTTGCATAGCGAAATGAGATTTTTTGGGATTGAGGGAAAACCGAATTTACGACATTTCTCGAAAGTTTGCTTTAGGTGCACTAGATGTTCTGCATTAGATTTTGAAAAAATGGTCAGATCATCGAGATAGATAACAACGAATTTATCTTTCTCACCCATGAAGGCAATTTCCATGGCTTGTTGGAAGGTTTCCCCTGCATTCATCAAGATGAAAGGCATTTTATCGTACATGAAGGTACCCCAAGGGGTAGTGAAAGCTATTTTTTCCTTATCATCATGGTGTACTGCGATCTGATTATAACCTGAAAAACCATCAATCATTGACATTATGTTTGCTCCAACTACTCTCTCTAAAACATGGTCCATCTTAGGCAATGGATAATTGTCTTTGAGTGATGATCAGTTCAGGTTTCTAAAATCGACACACATTCTGGTTTCGCCATTTTGCTTTCTTACTGGGACCAAATTAGCCACCCATTCGGAATATCTTAGTGGGATGATGATTTTGGCGTCCAAGAGTTTTTTGATTTCCTTTTCAATTACTAGTAGCAGAATAGGGTTTATCTGTCTGAGTTTCTATTTAAAAGGCTTGACACCAGGTTTCAGAGGAATTTTATGTTCAATTATAGAAGTATCATAAGTTCTCAATTCGTCGTAAGACCAAGCGAAAACATCTTTATAATTTCTAAGCAACTCAGCATATTTACTTTTGTTTTTTGGGGACAGGTATTTGGACAGTTTCACCAACCGAGGGTTTTCTTTGGTACCTATGTCACAGTCTTGAACCTCTTGAGGTTGCAGTTGTAAGGTGGATCTTAATGGGATATCGTCTTGATTAAATAAAATTTCCAAGGGAATCAGGCCCTTGGGGATCTGGTTATTTTTTAGAACAAGAATACGATGATTAGCGATTTTATCATGAAATTCCCGGGGGTCTTCCCCTTCCTGCATGATCCAATCAGGATCATTTTGGTTTTCTTGGTCGGCATGATTTTCAACAAACTCTTCTATTGATTCTAAAAATTTACATAGTTGTTCATCATCCTCAAAAACTTGCTAGTGTTGTATGTTATTTGGTATGGAAGGTCGATGTCTCATTTGTATATGATATTTTAGTTTGAAAGCAATGGGAGGTGTGAAGGTTGAGGCTTCTTTGGCTAATGCATCGGCCTGTTGGTTTCATTTCTTGGAATGTAGTGGATTTTGACAGAGGAGAATAAATTTTCGATCAGATCCTAGATGCAATTCCTGTAAGACCTCATCCTAGGATGTTTGGCCTGGTACTGTCAGTTTACCTATCTTCCAATTAGCTCGGCATCACCAAAGATTTCGAGGTTTTTTATTTTCATTCTCCTAGCGGCTTCCAACCCTAATACTAAGGCTTCATAATCGCACACGTTATTAGTGTGGTCCACATTCCATTGGAGTCTGTAGGAAAAAGGCATTATGAATTGATTATCAGGGGCCACAAGGAGTGCCCCTGCTCTGGATCCAAGGTAATATGAAGCGCCGTCAAAAAACATCTTCCACACACCAGTGCTATATACACTTTGTTTATTTTTTTCTTTTTGTGTTTTTTCTTCTGTACAACTTTCATCTATACCTAAGAAAATACCATCGTCAATGGATAAGATACAATTACCTAGATATTGATCAGCAATATATATAGGGTGATTATTTGGGTTGTGTGGATCACTTACCGTGAACGCTAACTCGGTCTCTCTGTACAGGCATGTGAACTTTCCTCCAAAAAATGGGATCATAGCATATGTCATGTCAAGCTGGAGGGACCCCCCAAGCTTGGAACCCCAGGATCTAGATAACAGCATACCATATTTCATAGGGATATCGGCGACCACTACGTCCATGAGAATTCTTTTCGCAGGTATTTGAGCCAGATTTACCACCAAGTCTATAATCATGCTTATACATTTAACTTTTCTAGAATCGAAAGAATATAAATCTCCATAAGGCCTAGTAACTTCGAGGCCCAATTTATCCATAATGGATTTAGGCATTACACTGTGGAATGCTCCATAATCAAGCATACAGTTATGGAGTAGTTGGTCGAACAAGGTTAATGTGATATAGAAGGGAGCAACAGTGTCTTTGGCGCCTTTGAAATGAGGGCCAAAAACTATGTTTGGCTTGCCATCTTCTAAGTTAATGACGTCAGCTTGGATTTCACCTTCCGAAAAAATAATCAATGTGGCAATTTGTTTTCTGTACGTTGGGTTTTTTTCCAGCTCGACAAGAGGTATGGGGATCTCGATTTTATTGATTTCGTTTTCCAGATTGAAATTTCACACAATTTTGTCATTCTCAACGTTTTGGGCTTCAACTCCCTTCTTATCAACTTTCTTTTGTGGTGAAGGTTTTGTTTCAATTGCAGGAGCTTTCACTTTCAATGTTTTGACTGTGAGTGTTTTAGCTACCTTACTCTAGGTAGGCTGTGTATCCATTTGGTCGGTTTTTATAGTTTGTTTTTCAACATTTTTTGAAACTATCTCGTCTGTCTCGCTCCTCAGCAAGATATTCTTCTTTTGGGTGACTGTAACACTCATGTTTCTAGGCCTTAGATTGTACTTCTGTTGAATATCTGCCATTATACCATCAGCAATACCCTGGTAGGTCAAATCTTCAGAAGTACTATCGTTTAGGTCATTTTCCAATCTATTTTCTTTATTTAATAATTTTTCATAATCTTTTCTTGATAAATAGGGTTGTGGCTCATCATCACCCAGATTGTTTATATCTTCATCTAATTCCTCAAGATATTCTAAATCTTCCTCTCCAATGAATTTTTCACTCTTGAAGGGGGTTGGGATTTTATAATCCTCATTCTTGATCTGTCTTTGTGGGATTTGAGGGTTGGGATTCCTTCTGAAATCCTTTTTGGGAAATTAATCATTTTTAGTCTGCTCTAATTCCATTTTTGAAATCTTATTAGATAGCTCTTTAATTATCCTATCCATGTCGTCCATTTTGTCTCCCGAAGATCTTCCTAACCTTGAAGATCCTCCTTGTTCTCTGTATCTTCTAGTTTCTTTGTTCCCAGCCTCTGTTTTGGATTTTAGCTTTCCTGAAGATATCATGTTTGATTCGATTTCTAGGGCATCGTCTTGCATCTTGGTGAGTTCTATTGATATCCTCTCTCTCAATAGCAAGGTGAAATCGAGGTCGAAAGCTCCAATGAAAGTTACTTTCGATGTAGCCTGAGAAGGTTTGACCTCGATGGGAATTTTATTGTACAATTTATTAAATCTTTGGGTGAACTCGAGAACTGATTCAGATTTTTTCTTTCTAAGAGCCCCGAGTTCAGTCAGATAATAGAGGTGATCTTTTCTTTCTCACAATTTCCTGATGAAATCACTTTCGAGTTCATCGTATGAACTTAAAGATCCCGTTGCTAAGCCTCGGAACCAGGTTTTGACCTGCCCTTCGAAATTTTGTACTAAGAGTCTAGAGTAGACATCTTCATGTTCGAGTCCTAGGATATCGGCGAATTGGTTAAAGAAATTGATGTTCTCTTGTGCGATTAAATCGCCTTCCCCTGTAAATTTTGGGAGATTTTTCATGTAATTTTCTAGAAGGTCACATAGAAGAACCAGGAGGACAAGAGGTGCATATCTGGCAGCCACCTTAGAAAAAATTCCAGAGAGCGGTACTTGGCTGCCTGCGGCACCGCCTCCAGCCCCCGCACCTCAGTGTGCAACTATTGATAGATTTGAGATTGAAACTTGGGTTTACTTGGATGTGACAGAAAGGTTGTGGGGAATTGATCGTCAAGAAACTGGAAAAAGAAGGCCCAAGGTGAAGAGAACTTGTTTCTCTAGGATTGTAAGATGAATATATCAGAGAATTGACGAGGGTTAAATCAGGATACACTGGACATTCATCGAAGCATTCAGTAGTAGGAGTGTGGACTTCGAGAAAATAACATGTATCGATCGACAGGGAGAGGGAGAGGGATATATCAAGTGTTCCTATGACATTCAACCATGAAGAATTTGGTTGACAGATGACATGTGTCGGTGAAATGATTTGTCTAAGAGATCTTCTTGATTTTAAAATCTTTTGCGGATCAGAAACTGGCGAAGTCTGCTTGTCGTCTGGGTTCTTTCTGGTGTTCTTTCGGCTAGAAGCCAGTTTAAAAAATATGGAGTTGCCAAGTGAAATATAAAAGTATCCTTAGAAGGTTTTTCGATTTTTGTTCACTATCAAAGAAAGAAAGTGTCAATGTCATTCTTCCCAGGGAAAAGATTTGTATCTTCGGTCCCCGACAATGGCACCAAAAATATGTTTTTCCTAAGTTTATACTTTAAGGCTCTAAAGTATACCGTCAAGGCATCCAGAAAGGTAGATATAATTAATAGGTAAAAAGAACTAGTTTAAAGGAAACAAAAATCACAGTTGGTTCCTTAATTGTCTCTATCTAGCTTCGCATTGTTCTTGAATGCTAATATCCCTTTCAATTGCAGCCCACGATCTTTCAAGTTCTACCCGTGTATTTGATGTTTGTAAGATGGTATTGAATAGGTTTAATGCAATGCTCATTTGATCTGATAGACCGGGTTCTATATTGGGTTGTCTGGTAACTGGAATAGTCATGAAAGCTGAGGGTTTATTTTTTGTAAATCAAGGATATTTTCAAGGGTCACAAATTTCTGGTTCGAATTTTTAAAATAGAACTTCCAAATTATGAATTAATAGTATAACAGAAATAAGGGTCTTTTCTAGTATCTGAATCAAATTTAAAGGAGACGGTGTACGGAATGAAGAAAAAGGAAACATGTAGTTGTATAACAAAAATGAGGCATCAATTTAAGAAGAATATCATTTTAAGTTAATACAAGAAAAATGGATGATAACTTTGCAGAAGCATACAATTTCAAAGTCCTAAAATGTTCATAGGTCTTATATCCGCTAAAAGTTGATACAGAGGAAAAACTGCAAACGATTAGATAATCTGACTATTCAATCACTATAATAGAAGTTACCATATGAAACACTTCAAACGAAAGTATGAAATAAAAATTGAATGACAGAGAAACACATAACTCAGGCTTGACCAGATATGGAATCTTCAATCTATATAATATTAATTCAGGCAAAATGATTTTTTTCTTTTTTACAATTCATCCAAAAAAAATCCTCTTCTTAGTCTTGAAAAATTACATTTATACAAAACCACCAATCTTAGGATGGTTGGTGATTTCCTAACTCTTAGAGACTAACTATTTGTTAAAAAATAGATCCAAAACCGTTTTCATGATCTTCTCCATTTTTCCATTTTCTTTGAAGTAAATCTCTTCCAAATAATACTTTTACTTTACTGATGACTCTCCTTCTTTTGATTCGATACATTTAATGCATCTCTCCAGGAACTGTGTAAAATTTCTGGGGAGTTCTGGAAGATCTCTTGCCTCGAACAGATAAACCTTTCTCTGAATCTTGGAAAGACGGTCATCAACTCCTTTATCTGTAAACTTTACTGACTGCAGCTTTAAGTTAGGCCCAACTAACAACCTGTCCATTAGGGTGACATCGATTTTTCTTAGTTGTGAAATTTCCATTTGGATTTCACTCAAATTTTCCCTGAAATTTAATTGATGTCTTACAATATTGATCTGTCCCAAAAGTCCTGTACAATTACCTTTTCCAATATTTAATGACCCTTTGTCTAAAAGATCAAAAACTTCTTCATAGTCATCTCTGATTTCTTTGGCTATTCTTTTGCTTTCAGTTATGTTGGTCTCCCATAGCTTGAGCATGATGTCACCTCCGATTTGCTCTATGGCTGATACTTTCGTAGTTTTGGGTACCTCTTCACCTGTCAAATATATAATTGCCTTTTGTAGAGTAATCCTCTTTGTTTTGGCTTTTTTTTCCCTCAGGATAATATTATCAAAGGCATTATCTACTCCTTGAAAGTAATTCTGAACAATTTCTATCTTGGAAATCAATTTTTGTTGTTCAATTTCTATTTTTGAATGCACTTCCAGTGACTGGGCCTGGAAATCTTTTAGGTCTATAATCTAATCTTCCATCGATATTAGTCTAGCCTACAATTGTTTTGCGTGCTCCTTTTGCTGAGTAATCTATAGCTGACTTGTTTGTATTTCCTGGCTCGTTTCGTCCAAACTCGTTTTGAGTGATTGAACCTCTAACCGTTCGGCGACCCTTGTCTACTCCAAGCTTTTACTCATTTCTTCTCTAATGATTTCCTCAAGATTCTTTAATTTCTCTCATAATTGTTCTATGATTTTATCACTCTTCTTTATCCTGGTTATCATTTTTCCCACGGTAAAAAAATTTGTTGTTTCCATGGCTCCCATGGAACCTGCTATCTCTGTAGCGAAATATTCTTCCTCCAAATTTTCTCTGTCTATCAAGACTTTATTTTTTTTAACCATGTTCCCCTCCCTCTTATGCATCTCTTGTTTCAGGATGGCCTTCATTTTTCTACTGAAAAAATAATTGGAAGGAGGAATCTCATCTATGGGAATGGATGTAACGTCATCAACAAATATAACTCTCGTCTGTGGGAGTCCAAAAGTGGACTGTAAGAGGGTTAAGGAAGCTATGGGAATCCCTATCTCCATAGATCATTTCCCTCATGTTGCCTTAGGTGTGTTGACATCAACCCTTGGTGATGAAGTGGGAGTAGGCTTACCGGACTTGGGAGGTCTCCCTGAAATTTTCTCTGCTTCGGTCTTTTTGCTTGGTGGAGGCCTTTCCGTATCCTGTAGGGATTTTTTGGGATTTCCCTTCTTTTGTGCTTCCTTCTCGAAACCTGGTGGAATGATTTCTTGCTCCTGAGGGAGGGTAATTTATTCTCCTTGAAGTACTTGGGGTAGACCACTCCGTCGATGCTTCTAAAAGGTCCGAAAGCTGACTTGCAGGTCAGACGACAGTGTGTGTACTCTTTCCAACACTTCTTTATAAGACTTGGTCCCTTTGAACATGTCATCCCAAGGGGACTCCTCATGTTCATAGGATTTCATATTGCAGTGTATCAAGTGTTTGTTCACTAATTGATAAGGGTCATGCCTTTTGTACTCAATATTTAACAATTTAACTTCTTCGAGTGCCTCTCCTTCAACCCTAGAATGTCCCAAATTTAGTAATGAAAATTTTCTGATGTGCACAGGAAATATTGGTCAGGATTTATTTTGATTTGCCTTTATCTCTATTCCAATACCTCCTTTTACTATTTGGTGTGCTACTTCCCTACACACTAGTCTATCCGGAAGGAATTTTGGAAGCGCGTGAGGGGGGATTGAGCACCCATAAACCCTGATGTAGGAGAAGCTTTCTTCAATGAACCAGTCTACTATTTGCTTGATTTTATTTGAAACTTCTTCAAAAATGCGAGGGTCGCAGACGAAAAACATTTTATGCATGGGTATCACCACGAAATGGAAAATTTCGTAAAATGAATTTTTTGCATTTTCTTCCAACAGCTCAGAGTGATATTTGTGGATGGGTTCAGGGCAGGTTATGTTCCAAGTCCAATTCATCACGGGAAATGGAGTCATAAAAAAAATTGCGTCCATGAGGTATGCTGACATGTAGAAGGCCACTGGTTGAACTTGGGCTCTTGCAGCTCTGTAATCCAAAATCTCTTTGGCTATATTATCAGATACAGTCTTGTCCTAGTTGAAACTATATCCTTCTGATTCTTCTTCTAAAAAGGGAACCCATTCTGTGGGGAAATGATAGGGATTATTTTTGTTGAAGAGTCTGCACAACATCATGGCTACATAAACCATGTACTCGTTCTAAGAAGTTGTGGCATAAATTCCGTGGGTATCGGCCCTAAATTTTGATGGACATCTCCACCAACCTTTGATTAAATCGGGGTAAGTTTGGTCTGCCTCAGTGCATTCCTTTCTCTGGAATTCCGCTATAAATTTGGCATTGTAAATGAAATTAGGATTGGGTGAGAGTTTGTACATAACCTGAATATGTTCGGGTCTAAATGAGTCGATAATGGCCCCTTGATCATTTAAAATGCTTCTCGTTGGAATATCAACCTTGTCCAAAGCCCAACTAATCATGTCGTTGTACGCCATGAGCCGTGGGTGTGTTTCAATTTTGTGAAGTTCTGATTCTGCTATGTCCCGAAGGTGATTCTCGGAGTCGTTAGGGGAATTTTTTATCTCGCAGTCCATATTTTCATAAATTTGTCTCCATGATTTAATTGAGTCGATAGCATGCGGTGTGGTGTCTGATATGTCATCTCCCTCTGGGATGGAACTCTCAGTTGTATCTTCACTCTTCTTCGGTCCCTTCTTTGGTGCCATGAATCTGTATTGGAACAAAAACCTGTCACAGAAGAGAGGTGTGAAAGCTCGGCTATATTATCTTACTTTTGATAGAAAAAGTGAGAATAAGTTTCAAAACACAAACCTCTAATTTTCTTTTAACTCATTTTATGGTGAAAGTACTGACGCAGCTATCGAGAATTTAATACCTTTAATGCAGAGAATATTTATGAGATACACATTTGTGTCATAGAAATAACGATCTATCCATTATTAATGTCGTCATATTTCGACAATTCTAAAATCAACATTCAAAAAATTTCTTTTGACAGAGGCCAAAAATAAAGTACCTAAGAAGTCTAATTACCGTTAAATGTATTTTTAAAATGAAGTTAGTTCTCTTTAAATTTTGGTATTGAGTCACGACTTCGCACTTCAGGGTTTCGGGGATCCTTCAGTATTGAGTTGAGACTTCGCGTTTCGGGGTTTCGGGGATCGCGGTTACATGAGGTATGTCACCACTAAACCTCGAATCCCGAAATCGCGATGAGATTATTTTTAAGCCTTAACTTCCGTATTGAGTGAGGACTTCGCATTTCGGGGTTTCAACGATTGCGGTTACATGAGGTATGTCACCACTAAACCCTGAATCCCGAAATCATGATGGGATTAATTTTAAATGAATTAATTAGGATTAATACTGACTTTCACTTCCTTTGAGAAATCGGGAATCAGGATTTCTCGATTCAAAATGTATTAAAAAGGTGTTGTTCTAAGTAAACCCCGAATCCTGAAAGATTAAAAGATGGTTAATTAACTCCTTTAGGGTTTTAAATTATCGCAATTTGAAACACTTTATAGAACATGCGTCTAGAATTTAATAACACTTGATATTTTTGTCTTTAATTATAACGAAGAAATGAAATCATTTCGGGACCTCGGTACTGGTCTTTGGGACTGATAGTGAGGATTATACCTTATGAAAAGTCGAATCCCGAAAGAGAAAAATTTTAGTTTTAAAGGTGAAAATTTTCAAAACTAGCTTCAACATTCTCAATAATGGGTGTGGGTTTGGATCAAGATGAATATATTAAATCACTGGATTCTATCTTCAAGACAGTCTAGCTATATTCATACAATACAAGGCCTTCAAGAGCTATTATCAGATAGGTTTTTAAATCAAATGGATAAGAAAACCAATCAATTAACCTGAACATACATAGGCAATATATATGATGGGTCAACAAACTAGCAAAGGATGCGTATGATTATTGCTTAACAATCAAAGGTAAGATGACAGTTACCATGGGACCATTAAACATAGACAAAGGAATGATTTCAACTCATAGGCATAGAAAACGATAAAACAGAGTCTGACAATAACAGTGAAAGAAGCTTGCAGGCTTAATATATTAAAGAAAGTGTCTTTTTTACAATAATAGTGGATTATAGAACTCAAAATCGAACCCTTTTTTCATCAAATGTTTTGGGCTTTATAGCCCTTTACAAACAGTTTCAAGATCCTAKATTTCTGGATCGAATTTTGCCTAAAATAKAAAATCAATAACTGGCCCAAGAAAGTAGGCAAAGATCCTATAAACTAGGTCAATTCAAATTCTCAAATGATATTTATGTTCTTCAGATTCTTTGGCAAGTGTAGTGAGCCTTCCGAAGCTGTTGGATCTCATGTGATATGGGAGGAGTCGAACATGACACCTGTTGACAGTCAAACAACTTCATATCCTTGAAAATAACTAACCATTTTTTACCTTTCTGTCTTGTAGAGCACCTCCAAAACCAAAACAAACTCTTGATAAGGATGTCATTAATTATCTTCCGTCAATTGGAACCATTTCTGAGGCTTTTGGACAAGGAAAACTTGGACCTTTGCAAAAACATTAACTTTCTACCTTATCAGTGCTTTTGGTAGCTAGAGTAGATAGAATTCGGACCAATTAGCTACCAAAAGCTCTGCTTTCGATGGCTAATGAACAATCGATATGTTCGCCTAAGCCACCGAAACCTGATATTATCAAAATTTCAAAAATACCCTTTGTCTTAGCTCAAAAACGCCTTAGGACTAATCTTTTTAGGCTTCTGCATCTTACTCAAAGATTGTAGGGTTACTGGTTGCCTCTGGTTCATTACGTTGAACTACCACCTCTGCTAGGGTCTCAATAGAAGCATGTGTATGAGCCTGGTGTTTTGAAGACATAGGTTGTTTCCTCAAAGCCCTGACCTTTTTCTTCAATCCCTAAGCTAATCTCCATAAGTTGTTGTAGTCTTTTACAATCTTGTCCTTCTTTTTCTTCTCCTTTATGCTTTCATGGGCTAATCTTTCCAAGGATGAGCTACTTTCTGCAAAGTTCTTTGACAGGGTTTCATACCTGGTTTTGATTACCCTTTCTAGCACTTATTGCTCGGCTAAATTCTTCTTAATCTTCTTTATTTCCTTTGATTTACTCTACTTCACTCGTTTGCTAGATGAGGCATCTACAATTTGTGGTTCTTGTTCTTCTTGAGGTGTAGGTGATGGAATGTCTTCATAAATTTGTGTGTATATATCCACAAAAAATAGAATTTTCATGCCCTGTGGTAACTGAATCCTCTTGGCCTATTTCCATCTAGTGCTCTTCATCCTGTGAGTCTATGTAAGGAAGATTAAGAATGTTTTTGTTCACTGGGGATTCTTTGGCCTTTTCTTTTTCACTGTTGAAATTTAATTTCTTCTTAGTTTTGCCAAGCTTAGAGGAAGGAGAGGGTTGATTAACTGGAGCTGGAGAGATAGCTCTCCTCCTCCTCTTTCCACTTCTGGGAGTATAAGACTTCTTGGAATGAGGAATTTTTTTACCTTCTGGCTGAACCTCAATCTGGAAATCATTCCAGAACAAGAAGTAATTCCACTCTTTTCCTCTCCTTTGCAACAACTCACAAACCAAAATTTTAATCCGACTGTGGTGGGATAATCTACCTGCAACTATATTGGGCTTGGCCTTGACTTGATGAGCCATTTTGGATAAACTTCTGTGGAGAAAATAGGGTAGATTGAGTGGGTTTCTACGAGTCAAATGATTTATGAGTTTAAAATGGTAAATCATCACTCTGTTATATTTCCCTTCACAAGTTATATAAACCATTATGGCTTTTAGTAAATGCTACCATTTCTCTTCAAGGAAAGACACAGGAATTTCTTTCTTCCATATCAAACCCCTGTGTTCTGGTTTCAAATAAGACCTTAATTCAACATTCTCAGTGACAGTAGTTTTTAACCATTTTTCTCCAGTCCTGGGAAGCTCTATCACTTCAACTATGAAGGCTTCATCTATCTCAAATTGATCTCGACCTATGATTGCTTTGTTTCCATCGAAATTGAAGGCAAAGACCTCTGCCACCTGCTAATGAGAACTCCGTATTTTTTTGCCAAAATTATAACACCCTGCATCCCTGAATAATTGACATACCTCCGGGTACGATTCCAAGTAACTGATGTCATTGAGCTCTTTCCTCAGGGTTGACGCTCCTTTCTTCATTTTCCACAATGCTTCTGCACACCTGTGATCGAAGGAATGGATTTCGAGGGAGAGTTACATAACATAGAGTTAGGGAGAGTCGGCTCGGCTATGAAAGAAATGAGAAAACTGAGGTGAGATTTAGAATGTGGCACTGATTACAAGCGATGCGGCAGAACGGTTGGTGATTTGCAGCAGTCATGGTTCATAACTGTAATGATGGAGGGTACGTAAGAATATGGATTGATGATACAACGATCTGAAAATATTCGCTTATATCATACAGAGATCAGCTTCCGGTCATGAACGATTCATTCTCCTGTCTTTTCGGTGGCTTATTGCAATTATACAACTTCAAACCCTATGGTTGAAACGTGTGAAAGGATGTGCTGACTCTTTCCCCGCTTCTGCAATTTCGATGGCTAAAATAGCCCTAAATTCCTTTGTTTAAGCTATCAAAAGCTAAGGCTTTCAGTGGCTAATGAACAATCGAAATGTTCGCCTAAGCCAATGAAACCTGAGATTTGAATTAGATCAAATAAAAACTAAACAAAAATTTTATTTAGACTTTATTACATGCGTAAAGCTTTGAGAAATGAGATTTAATTTAATTTTTTTTAAAAGTACCTTTTTTAAAAGACATCCTATCACCTAAAATGAAAAATATCAATTGATTTATTTGAGGAGATAACACTGGATCCTATTGGGAATGAAAGCCTCCTTGTGAGGTTTCAAGAACCACAGAACCAATGCCTTTCCTGAAAAACGAAAATTAAACCTATCTACTAGTGTTTCCATTGGGCATGGAGTTATTTTGCAAAAAAAAAAGCTGAAAATAAAAATTACAATGACAAGGCTTTGAAGCCTTAGATAAAATAGAGTTTTAGAAAATGCCCATTGACTGGGCCACAAAACATTTCTTCACCTTCCAGACTTTTTAGAATGAAGGTGTTGTTGTGTTGTACTTGAGTTATCATGAAAGGACCGGTCCACAAAGAATCAAACTTGTCGTGCTTGCCTTTATCTTGTCTGAGGCCATCCCATTTTAGAACCCAGTCACCAACCTGAAAGTCGTCCACCTTTGCTTTTCTTTCAAAAGTATCCTTGATCCCCTTTTGATGAGCTTCTGATTTATCCACCAGTTGTTCTCTGACCTGCTGCAATTCTACCAAGTCAAGCATTCTTCTCACCATATCATTTGATTCAGTTTGTTCCTCCTGAAAAAACTTAGCCACTGGTAAAACTAGTTGAATGGGGAAAATGGCATCAGTGCCATAAACCAGTTTGAAGGGAGACGTTCCTATGGATTTCTTATTAGTTACTTTGTCTGCCCAAAGAGAAAACTTTAGTTTAGAATCCCAACTCTTTTGATTCTCCTCCAACAGCTTCCTGATGATTCTAACTAGACTCTTATTGGACGAATCGACAAGGCCATTACCTTGAGGGTAGTAGGAAGTAGAGTGTACCAATTGAATTCCCATTGAATTACACATGTCAACCAATGCATCAACTTTGAAAGTTGTTGCATTATCTGTCACTAGCCTTTTTGGGCAACCAAATCTGATCAGGATGTTCTCATAGATAAACTTCATGACGACCTGATGAGTGGCATTTCTAGTGGGGGTTGCCTCTATCCACTTTGTAAAATAGTCAGTGGATACCAAGATCCATTTATGTTGACCACTACATGAATTTTTAATCTATCATATTAAATCTAAACCCCATTGTTGAAAGGGACCATTCACTACAATAGGTCTCAGGGGCAGAGATTTTAGTTGTTGTTTTCCTGTGAATCTTTAACACTTATCACAAGATTTCACAAAGGCACACACATCTGAAAAAAGAAAAGGCCAATAATACCCAGCCCTTAAGATTTTATGAGTTGTGTTCTTCCAGTAATGATGGCCTCCACAAATACTTGAATGAAACTGATGCATGACTTCATTTGACTCTTCTTTATCTAAACATCTTAGTAGTAAACCAGTAGGACCTTTCCAATACAAAAGATTATTATTAATGAAAAAATTAATTGCTCTGAGCTTAAAGGCTCGGACTTGAGTCATGCTAAGTTCAGGAGAAACCTCCAACTTCTGTAAAAAATGAATAATACCTGAATACCACTCACATGAAGACAAATTCTCGGCCACCAGTTGGCTGCCATTTTGTTCTTCCACTGCTACCCCTGTATGCAAACTTGTTGAACTTTCCCCAATGAAGGTTATGTCCAAAAGATCACAGTTCTCTTCTATCAAAATCTTGGCAAGGCCTTGGCCTTTTACCAGCTTAGTGGGATTCACTTCTATGTCAAACTCAATCAGATTTTTGATCCATTTAGCTTTCTTTCCATCAATATCAGGCTAAGTCAAGACATCTTTCACAAAGGTTGAAGGAACATAAGCAACAACCTTTGTATGGAGGATATAAATTCTGAAAGATTTTATAGACTTAATGAGAGCATAAGCTTGTTTTTCTATAGGATCATACCTTAGTTCAACATATCTAAGTGATTTGCTGAAAAAGGCCACCGGGTGATCAAGACTTTCATCATCTTTTTGTATCGAGATTGTTGCCACTGTGTCATAGGAAGCAAAAGAGAAAATATAGAAGTTCTTGGAGTAATCCGGACTGATTAGAGTGGGGGATTCCATGATAGCCTATTTGATGTCCTGAAATGAACTTCTTGCATTGTCTATCCATTTTATCTTGGATCCCTTTTTTAGCATAGAGGTTATGTGTTTCACTAACTCAGCAAAATTAGGAATAAATCTTTTGACAAAATTTATCTTACCGAGTAGATATTGAATATCCTTCTTTGACCTTGGTATGGACAACCTCTGAATTTCTTCCACCCAAGTTGGATCAATTTTCACTCCTTCTACTGAAACAATGTGGCCTAGGAGCTTACCCTTCTTGAGAGAAAATTGAGATTTTTTGGGGTTCAGGGAAATCA
>ML781213.1:203656-221731 GCA_009831015.1 Picea engelmannii | reverse complement strand
AGCAAATTCCTTCATAATGCTGCAATATTTTGACCTCTGGTCAGCAGTTAATTAAGCGGACAGATTATGAATTTAGGATGACTTTGGCTTCCTATATTGTGCTCATGGACAGGAGGATCCTTCTCCTTCTTATCATGTTTGTAGGGGACATCGTTTTGGTCAAAAATATTCTCAAGAGGCACCAAACCCCGAGGTATATAATTGTTGCAAAGATGAAAAATATCATGTTGACCCATTTTTCTTTTTAGCTTAGGCTTTTTGGATTCCTCTACATTTTGATTTTCCTGGTCAATATGCATATCAAAAAATTCGTCTACCACCTGGAGAAATCTACTAAGCTCATCATCATCTTCAAAGGCTTTCCAATATTTAATATTGTCGGGCAGGGATGGTCTATATTTGACTTGGATTTCATAATTCAGTCTGGGAGGGATGGGAGGAATGAACATACTGGCTAAGACAGCAAGGGAATCAACAAGATGATTCATAACTCTGGGTATATAAGAAATATCAAAAATGGATAAAGAGTCCTAGATTTTCCATACCTCATCCCTATAAGCTTTCAACCTGACATGTTTTGCTTGGAAAGTACTATTCACTTGTTGTATGATAAGATCTGCATCTCCAAACACTTTTAGTCCTTTGATTCCCATCTCCTTGGAAAAATTTAATCCCAATAGCAAAGCCTCATACTCTATTATATTGTTAGTAGTTTTGAAATCAAGTTTAAAAGACAAATGAATAGCCTCTTTTGAAGGAGAAATCAAAACTACACCTTCACCTACCGAGTCTTTGGTATTGGCACCATCAAAGAACATGCTCCACATGGGAGTAATCTCTCCATCATTCTGTTGATAAGTAGGATTTGTGAGCTGCAAAGGAGCTGGCTGAGAATCATCTATTTGCAGAATGCATGATCCAATGTCTGTGTCTAATGCATAAATGGGATGGTTTACAGAATTCTTCCCATCACTAATGATGTGGGCAAGCTGATTTTCTCTGTAAAGTCTCTTTAGCTCTCCTCCAAACACCGGGACTGTGGCATACAAAAGATCCATCTGCAAGGTACCCCCTAGCCTTTTTCTCCATGAAAACGACAAGAGGAGGCCGAACTTGGGTGGGATATCAGACACTACAACATCCATTACCAAGCTTCTCATTAGCAGTTGGGCAAGGTTTATGACAAGGTATTTTATGAGGCCGAGACATCTGAATTTCCTAGAGTCGAAAGAGAAGAGATCATGATAAAATATAGACAAGAAAAACAACATGGCGGAAAAGGCTCACTAGCCAACACACTCTGTATTCACTCCAATGTTACATATTTATAGTACAATGGTTGATGCCACCTCATAGAGATATTTTCTCTAGATTCTAAAACCATGCATGATGACTAGGATAGGAAATCTTAACTAAATCATTAGTCATCACTTGAGGATATATTACTAATATCCTAAATGAATAATACAAATATAGGTGACAATTTAGACTTAGTGATTGGTAAAGGTAAGACATAGGCTAACAATCCCCCCCTCAATCACAAGTCTGATCAATAATACTAGCAATAAAGTATAAACTGGTATCAATTCCAAGTCTTCATATTGAAACTCATGTGTTGAGCCTCAATGAAGAACTATCTGAAAAACCACCAATCTAGATGTTGAATGGTTCATCTAAAATGAACTGGAAGAGAGCTGAGATATGGAAGTGAACAACTACAATATCTGAACATTCCCTGATTGCTTGACAATTTGATCATTTTTCCAAGTATGTTAGCTAGAAGAATCTGATGTCTTATGCTAATTGGTGAACATGTAGTATCACCACTCTACTATCAGTGTATCACTGAAAGTGCTCTCTGAATCTGTGGTTTGGGATAACCACTGACCAATTGATACCATTTATCTGATGGTTTTTGGATAACCACTAACCAATTAAGACACTTTTAGGTGTCCAACAACATCCCAATGTATAATATGTATGATTCAATTGCAATTCATTGAACCATAATCCTACCAAAGTCTGGCATCTCTGGAAAATATCACTATGTGATCATGTGAGCCAGGATGCATGCAATTTTTTCACTTAATGTAAACTTCAATCTAATGAGAGAGAACCTCAATCAAATGCCAAGCTGCAATCCAGAAGGATCCTCTTGTCCTCTGCCAGGTCGAATGACCATCTATGTGAACCAAACATTCACATCATTGCTCTCAAAATCAAAATCAAACATCCCAATTATGTATGATTCATCTTAAACTTATTGAACCATAATTCTGCCAAAGTCTGTCATCTACAGACCGCATTTGCCCATTTGGCAAATTTCATGCCCATATGGCATACTTGATGTTTTTTGTTTTCAAAACTTTCTGTGTGACAACCATATTCAATTCCATCATCAATTCCCCCCTTTGTCAGCTGAAAGGAGAGACCATTAGTGGCTTTATGAACCATCGTCACTGGAATTTTGAACTCCCCCCGCTTAAGGTGCATGACCACGAGTGGTTTCATGAACCATCGTCACTGGAATTTTGAACTCCCCCCGCTTAAGGTGCATGAGAGTTACATCATTGTACTCCCCCCTTATAGGCTCAAGAGAGTACCATACTTGTTTCATTTGAGTACAACACAAAGTGGGCATGCAGAAAAAACAACATGTTATCTCATCCCGTGAGGGCCATGCTCGAAAGCTACGCCATAAGGGGACCACTTATGTGAGGTACAAAAATGTTATGTGCTACAAGATTGGTCTTTACTCTAGATTTAATTCTACGGTAAGACTTATATAATCGCTTGGTTGTTGATGACCATTGCCAAGGATCAGTCCACTCATAGTGAATCTTCAATCTTGCAGGTTTGTTCCTCTTAGAACATTTATCTGATGCATGATTTTTCTTGCCACAATTCTGACAAGGATGGAGATCAAAACGTTGATTCTCCATGTGACCAACTTGATTACAATGCTGGCACTTATCATTCTGATGCTGAACTTGAACAGGTGAAGTTGAAGCTTCTTGAAGGAATCCAACACTATGGAACTTGATTGGTTTGGAATAATCAGGAATATGAAAGGTAACTTCCTTTTCATATCCAAGTCTTGTTATAGTCTTGTTGTAGATGATTTCTTCCCAAGGTATGATGATGGGCTTGGAAAGAGTATTATGAACCTGTTGTTTTGAAAACCGTGGAAGTGGATTTACTACATGTTGTTGCAGCATTGAAAGATTTTCTTCACTGAAATCAAAAGAAAACTCTTGCAAAGTAGGTTCATGAATATATTCAACTTCGTCTGAAATTGATTTTAAAGTTGTATCATTGTGTTGTTCCTTCATTGTCTATTGATTAAAAACATCATCGTCATCATTATCATCCTCATCATTATCATCATAGAGAGGGTTGTGTTGAACAAAAACTAGTTCAGAACACTTCACTGGCTATTTATTTTTGAGATCAATCAACTCATTATTCAATAGTTAGGATAGATATTGAAGAAGTCTAACTTTAGCTTGCGTCACTTGCAAACAAGTTAGCACTGATTGAAGAGTTTATTTGTTCAATGTCACTGTGTTGTCTTCAGTGGTGTTTATTAGAGTGTTCAGTAACTCTAATAATTCGAGACTTCAAGCCATTTTCAAAACACTAAAAGAGGTCTCCTTGTGCAGGTAGATCCTTATTACAATTTTGACTCGATAGAAGAAGGCTTATCTGCAACTCACTCACTTGAACTTCACGCTTTCTTGATTTTGTTTCATGCTCATTTGAACTTGCCTCGCTTGAACTTGCTTCCAAGAAGTTGAGGATGTCAGCTACCACCAAAAATGCATCCCAAAGACTTGATGTTTACAATTATTTGAGTTTCAAGTATTCAACCTAGTCAATTTCGACTCAAAATTACTCTAGGGTGTCGGGCTCAGCCGAAAATGCACCTTATGACAAATTCAATTCAACTCAACTTGATTTCAAAAAAATAAGTAAACTTACAAATGGACAATTTGCAAGTTACAATAAATCATGATTCTGAAGTTGAATTACTCTTCAAATTTGAATGTGTTGTCGATGCTTTTGAGTTTAGTTCTCCTTTGACGTGTTGCACCTTTCATTAATTTGCTTGATTGGCATGAATTTGTGCCTTGAATATTCTTTGCTTGACATGTGTTGTATTAAATGCTCAATAATTATGTCAAGACAAGACATAAATCACCACATAAAGCAACCATACGAAAACCACCATCACACAAGCACAAGGTGTACCTAAGATCCCCTTATTCAATTTCGGGCGGATCTAGGACACTGAGAAAAAAAATCAATTTTATTATAGTATTTGTCTCATGAAAAAGCCCAAATACAATTAGTTTGATACCAAACTCTCATCAAGACTTCAACCCCTTTTACAATCAAGATTTCTCAATTTCTCAATCTCCCTCACACATCAAGGATTCAACTCACTCTTCTTTAACTTCTTTGAATGGTTCCCTTCTTTCACAAAAATTTTCAAGTTTTCCCCCTTGAAGTAAGCACAACTTCAAATTACAATATAAAACATATCTCGATTTTCCTCCTCACAGTAAACATCTCTTTTTAAATTACAACAAACATCTTATCACTCAAAAAATTATCATAAAGTAACACAAAAGTAACATTATGAAAAAACTATTTAAAACATGAACTTCCAATTCTTTGTAATGAACTTTTAAGTAAATGTCTTAAAACTTGTGCACGTTTTTGTTATGCATGCCCTTATTAAACCACTTATCCCAAAATAAACTACAAACTCCTTGGAAAATCTATGAGTTGGCAAGGGATCCACTTGTTTTAATATGCCAAAAAAAATGTGGTTTTTGTTTTGTGTTAATTGGGCATATAAACTTTCTCAATAAAAAATATACCTTGATGCCAGTTGACAAGCTGATAGTGAGGTGATTTATTTCAATCTATTGGCAAATATTTAGGTCATCTTGTGCGATCATAAGCTCACGAAGGGGGTCGAAATTTCATGGTTCACAACACAAGACTTTTGGGATGTTTGTCACGAACCCTTGTAGACATTATCAGTGATTTTTCAGAACTTGATATTGCTCTGCTATAGCTTATAACAAAATCTGCCAATCTTTTAATTTGCACCAACCAGCTATGCAACAGGAACATGTATGCAAGAAGAAATAACTCATCGATCTCGTTGAAATTCAACTGTCTTTTAATGCCCGAACAAGAAATATGGAAAATCGGTCCTCTCATCCATCGTGGATGAATCAAAGAGAAATCAGTGCAATCATGGCTCCTTTATACTACATATGTTGAAGGGAAAATTAATGATAATCCTCTGTCTTCTAGCTCCATCCATCCACATAGAGTCATGTGTATCGAATCTGGAAATGACCTCCATAAGAGCGTAGACCATACCCAAATCGATTTCTCATGATTTTAGTCTCAACTCGACCTCAAAACATAGGAGATACAAAGATAGCAATACAACCCAAACGCAAATCTACCATAGATAGAGACGCGACACCTATAATGATCTGATTGAAATTTCAACACAACTAGATCGTTATTGGGTTTGTTGATGACCAGATTGGGTTTCTGCAATTGACCTTTGACTATATCGTGCCCACTAAACTGTTTCCTAAGCACGTGATTATGTCTACAACGCTATCAAAGCCACCACATGATTTCATATAGACTGGTGCATTCCACTCTGCAAAGTATTATATCAGATCCACATTCCCAAATTCATAAACATTCATGCCATTTATTGATGCATCCTTATTTCGTTGGACGAATCGCTGGATATTTGGATGGATTGATGCTACAAAATCACTGCAATCTGATTTTTATAGATCTCTTTTTGTGCACATATATGCCACGTCAGGATCAAATAGAAGAGATTCCAAAACTATAGATCTGTAATTGAAATCTTTGGAAACGCTCCTTAATAGCAATGATGGAATTGTTTATGTATCCATACATTTTCAAAAGAAGGTGGCAACATCATCAACCAAACATTGACACAGTCAAACACTGGGCAGAATCCACCGATATCCGTTCATGTCAAAATCATTGGACTAATGATAGATTTTTTTAGGTTTTTTTCTACGAAATATGACGCAAACTCTGGTGGGTATGACCTTGATTTTTGTAAAGGCCTCGATGATTACCCCATGTTGTTGATGAGAATTTAACAATAGAAAATACTATAAAATCTTCTTCAGATTGATGAGATTGGATCTTGGATCGTCGAAAGTAACATAACGATTATTGAAATATGGAGGAGGGATATGAATATGGAGTAGAGGGAAGATTTAAACTTGTAGAGATTTGACCCAAAAAAATATTCAGAAATTTAACCAACAAGAGGATAAATAAACTTGCAGATGGAGGAACTTAATTTTCAAAAAAAATATCAATCTCCAGATCTATAACTTAATACCAGTGATGGATCCCCCCCAAAAAAAAAAATCCTTCGTAAAATGAAACCATTTGCATACCAATCAAAATCATTGATCGATGTGACGACAGAGTTTTCCAATGGCTTCTTCACTTGAAATCTCTTCTTCACCAAAACGTGCATCACCATCCATGGATCTCAATACCATCACGTCCTTAAGAACATAGGAGCTCTGATACTATCACCATTTCTTTTCCATGGCTCTGATACCAATTGATAAAATATAGACAAGAACAACAACATGGCGGAAAAGGCTCACTAGCCAACACACTCTGTATTCACTCCAATGTTACATATTTATAGTACAATGGGTGATGCCACCTCATAGAAAGATTTTCTCTAGATCCTAAAATCATGCATGATGACTAGGCTAGGAAATATTAACTAAATCATTAGTCATCACTTGAGGATATATTACTAATATCCTAAATGAATAATACAAATATAGGTGACAATTTAGACTTAGTGATTGCTAAAGGTAAGCCATAGGCTAACAGATCATGGTAAGGTTTTGTGATGTCAAGCCCAAGTCCATCCATCACTGCTTTAGGAATAAGATTGTGTGACGCTCCCGAGTCAAGCAAGCAGTTGTGAAGGATCTTTTCATGGATATTCATGGATATGTAGAAGGGTGGACAAGAGTCATATCGGTATTCTACCATAGCTCCTATAGTCACTGTGAGCTTGTCATCTTGAAGGTTTACGTAATCAGCAGTTAGGGGAGTCTTTGCTTGAAGGGACTTCAGGATAGCAGACTTGAATATGTCATTCTTCATAACTTCAATCAATGGCATAGGTATTTTTACCTTCTGAATTTCTGATTCGAAATTAAATGAATATGATATTTTATCGGAAGGTTTTACCTCATTAGAAGGAGCTCTGAGGGACACCTTTTCTTTAGCTTGGGGCTGCAATTGCTTCTGCTGTTGTTTTGTAGGAGTGGAGGTCTACTTTGCAGGAGCAGCAGGCTTCTTGGAAGCAACATCTTTCTTTCTTCCAGGGGCAGCAAGCAATGGCTTTGGAGCGGCAGTCTCAAATCTTAAATTGCAACCTGGTTGATCATCTGTCTGATAAAAAGATTCTTCAATGCTTGCCTCATGAATCTACTCGTCCATATGGGCCTCCTCATAATCTGTCTGTGTCAAGAAGGAGGAATCATTTTCATCCCCAAAACAATTGATGTCGTCTTCTTCTTCAACTTCATCATGAGATATCTCATGCTCTTCTTCTAGCACTGCATTTTGGAAGGGGGCCCTGATCCTTTGGTCTTCAGCTGCATTATTGTCTCTCTGAAGGATCTAGACATATTGGTTGTTCCTTCTGTAAGGAAATGCATTGGGATTCCTGGGAGCATAGGCATTAGGCTCTTTACTTCTTGTTGGTTGTTGACTCTAAATTTTTAGTTTTGACATTTCTGAGGTCAAGCTGTCCATTTTGGTATTTGAAGAAGAAGGAGGATCAATAGACGACTTCTTTCTCTCAAACTTTTCTTTAAGTTTATGAGATTCCATAATATTAGATTCGACCTCGAGAGCAGCTTCTTGCATTAAAGTGAGTGTGGTTGACCTTCTTTCTCTAAGGATTAAGAAAAATTATGGATCAAAGGTAGAAGAGTAAGTAATATTTGTTGATGCATCAGTTGGCTTGATCTCTGTTGGGATCTTGCCAAACATCTTATTGAATCTTTTGGTGAAGTCTGACACATACTCTCCATTTTCTCTTCTTAGATTTCCAAGTTCAGTAACATAATACAAGAGGTCTCTTCTTTCTCCCCAATGTTTCAAAAACACTTCATATAATTTCTCAATACCTTCCACTGAATTTGTTGGTAGTTCCTTGAACCACTTCCTGGCTTGACCATCCAAGCTCTGCACAAAAATTCTGGTCCAAACATCTTCCTCTGAAATGTTAATATTCTCAGCATAAGCATAGAAAGCTTCTATATGTTCTTTAGCAGTATAATCCCCAGATCCAGTAAACTTTGGCATATATTTCTGATAGTCTCCTATTGGCATGGATGATAAGGGATTGGGAAACATAAGAGGGGCATACCTATTGACTAAGATTTGTTCCATTTTTTTCAAAGGGGCAGCCATGGAAATCTTGGGGGTTGATGCAAAGGAAGAAGTTTCTGTAGATGATGGCTGAGATGGGATAGGTGGGACTATGGACAATGGTGGTCTTACTTCACTGAGGAATGAAGGGGAAGCATTGGTAGGATGACTACCCTGGAATGTGTTTCCTGAATAAGGTAGAAAGTAAGAAGCTTTGTAAAACTGACCGAGAAACACAGCCAATTTTTCTTCACCCTTATAGGAAAGATCTTGTAAAATATCTTCAAGAATGGGTAGACTGGTATGAGTATGGAAAAAACTCTCTACAGGCTCAATTGGTGAAGAATTAAAGGAAGAGGAAGACTCCTCTTCTTGGATGGATTCTACAAATTCTTCTCCTAAGTTGGATATAGTAACATGCTCAGAAATAGAATCTATAACATCAGAGGAAATTGAAGGCTCATCACCCTTCAAGCTTTCTGACACAATTTTATTTTTCTGAGAAATAGAAGTTTCAGTAGAAGGGGATTCGACAAGAAGTTCTCTAGATACAAAAGAAGAAGTGTTTCTTGAAATACCTGGTTTAGATGCTCTTGCAGATCCGGAAGTTTTTCTTTGCAATGCTTTTCCACTTCTGATGATCTTCTTAGGATCTAGAACTGGTGATGCCAGTGGTCTTTCTTGGTTTTCCCTGGTGTGAGCCATTTTCGGAGCCACTTCGTTCCAATGGAGTCGCCAGATAGATGGTTACAACCAAAAATGTGTCCAAACTTTGTCTATCATAAAAGTTGGATCTTGTCATCTCCTAATAAAGCTGAGCTTTAGTCTCCTCTCCCCTACAACGACGCCAATTTGTTATCACTCCAGGAAACTCTCCTAGGCTGTATCTCAGAGATGCCTGGTAACTTAACATTTTTGTAACTATTTTCTCAATAATGGGTGTGGGTTTGGATCAATATGAATATCTTAAATCACTCGATTGTATCTTCAAGACAGTCTAGCTATATTCATGCAATTCAAGGCCTTCAAGAGCTATTATCAGATAGGTTTGTAAATCAAATGGATAATAAAACCAAACAATTAACCAGAACATACATAGGAAATATATATGATGGGTCAACAAACTAGCAAAGGATGCTTATGATTCTTTCTTAACAATCAAAGGTAAGATGATAGTTACCATGGGACCATTAAACATAGACAAAGGAATGATTTCAACTCATAGGCATAGAAAAAGATAAAAGAGAGTCTAACAATAACAGTGAAAGAAGCTTGCAGGCTTAATATATTAAAGAAAGTGTCTTTTTTACAATAATAGTGGATTATAGAACTCAAAATCGAACCCTTTTTTCATCAAATGTTTTGGGCTTTATAGCCCTTTACAAACAGTTTCAAGATCCTAGATTATTAGATCGAATTTTGCCTAAAATAGAAAATCAATAAATGGCCCAAGAAAGTAGGCAAAGATCCTATAAACTATGTCAATTCAAATTCTCAAATGATATTTATGTTCTTCAGATTATTTGGCAAGTGTAGTGAGCCTTCCGAGGCTACTGGATCTCATGTGATATGGGAGGATTTGAACATGACACCTGTTGATAGTCAAACAACTTCATATCCTTGAAAATAGCCAACCTTTGTTTACCTTTATGTCTTGTAGAGCACCTCCAAAACCAAAACAAACTCTTGATAAGGATGTCATTAATTATCTTCCATCGATTGGAACCATTTCTGAGGCTTTTGGACAAGGAAAACTTGGACCTATGCAAAAACATTAACTGTATGCCTTATCAGAGCTTTCGATAGCTAGAGTAGATAGAATTCGGACCAATTAGCTACCGAAAGCTCTGGTTTCGGTGACTAATGAACAATCGATATGTTCACCTAAGCCACTGAAACCTGAGATTATCAAAATTTCAAAAATACCCTTTGTCTTATCTCAAAAATGCCTTAGGACTGATCTTTTTAGGCTTCTACATCTTATTCAAATATTGTAGGGTTGTTGGTTGCCTCTGGTTCATTGCACTGAACTGCCACCTCTGCTAGGGTCTCAAGAGAAGCATGTGTCTGAGCCTGGTGTTTTGAAGACACAGCTTGTTTCCTCAAAGCCCTGACCTTTTTCTTCAAGCCCTGAGCTACTCTCCATAAGTTGTTGTAGTCTTTTACAATCTTGTCCTTCTTTTTCTTCTCCTTTATGCTTTCATGGGCTAATCTTTCCAAGGATGAGTTTCTTTCTACAAAGTTCTTTGACAGGGTTTCATACCTAGTTTTTATTACCCTTTCTAGCACTTCTTACTCGGATAACTTTTTCTTAAGATTCTTGATTTCCTTTGATTTACTCTACTTCACTCGTTATCTAGATGAGGCATCTGCAATTTGTGGTTCTTGTTCTTCTTGAGGTGTAGGTGATGGAAGGTCTTCATAACTTGTTGTGTATATATCCACAAAAAAAATAATTTTCACACCCAGTGGTAACTGAATCCTCGTGCCCTGTTTCAATCTGGTGCTCTTCATCCTCCGAGTCTGTGTAAGGAAGATTACGAATGTTTTTGTTCATTGGGGATTCTTTGGCCTTTTCTTTTTCACTGTTGAAATTTAATTTCTTCTTAGTTTTGTCAAGCTTAGAGGAAGGAKAGGGTTGATTAACTGGAGCTGGAGAGATAGCTCTCCTCCTCCTCTTTCCACTTCTGGGAGTAGAAGACTTCTTGGAATGAGGACTCTTTTTACCTTCTGGCTGAACCTCAGTCTGGAAATCATTCCAGAACAAGAAGTAATTCCACTCTTTTCCTCTCCTTTGCAATAGCTCACAAACCAAAAGTTTAATCAGTGGGATAATCTACTTGCAACTTTATTGGGCTTGGCCTTGACTTGATGAGCCATTTTGGATAAACTTATGTGGATAAAATAGGGCAGATTGAGTGGGTTTCTACCATTCAAATGATTTATGAGTTTAAAATGGTAAATCGTCACTCTGTTATATCGCCCTTCACAAGTTATATAAACCATTATGACTTTTAGTAACTGCTTCCATTTCTCTTCAAGGAAAGACACATGAATGTCTTTCTTCCATATCAAACCCCTGTGTTCTGGTTTCAAATAAGACCTGAATTCAACATTCTTAGTGATAGTAGTTTTAAACCATTTTTATCGAGTCTTGGGAAGATCTATCACTTCAGTTATGAGGGCTTCATCTATCTCGAATTCATCCTGACCTATGATTTCTTTCTTTCCATCGAAATTGTGGGCAAAGGCCTCTGTCACCTACTGATGAGAACTCTGTAATTTTTTGTAAAAATTATAACACCCTGCATCCCTGAATAGTTGACATACCTCTGGGTGTGATTCCAAGTAACTGATGTCGTCGAGCTCTTTCCTCAGGGTTGACACTCCTTTCTTCATTTTCCATAATGCTTCTGCACACCTGTGATCAAAGGAACGGATTTCGGGGGAGAGTTACACAGCATAGAGTTAGGGAGAGTCGGCTTGGCTGTGACAAAAATGAGAAAACTGAGGTGAGATTTAGAACGTGGCACTGATTACAAGGGATGCGGCAGAACGGTTGGTGATTTGCAAAAGTCATGGTCGATAACTGTAATGATGGAGGGTACGTAAGCATATTTCTTGATGATACAATGATATGAAAAGATTCGCTTATATCATACAGATATCAGCTTTCGGTCGTGAACAGTTCGTTCTCCTGACTTTTCGACGGCTTATTGAAATTATAAAACTTCAAGCCCGGCGGTTGAAATGTGTGAAAGGACGTGCTGACTCTTTCCCCACTTCTACGATTTCAGTGGCTAAAATAGCCCTGAATTCCTTTGTTTAAGCTACCAAAATCTAACGCTTTCGGTGGCTAATGAACAATCGAAATGTTCGCCTAAGCCACCGAAACCTGAGATTTGAATTAGATCAAATAAAAACTAAACAAAAATTTTATTTAAACTTTATTACATGCGTAAAGCTTTGAGAAATGAGCTTTACAAAAAAAAAAAAAGTACCTTTTTTAAAAGACATCCTATCACCTAAAATGAAAAATCTCAATTGATTTATTTGAGGAGATAACACCAGTGATGAATATAAGGGATATTTTTTAATAGAGATCTCCAGATCGAAGAGGCGCTAGTAGTGCATAAAACTGGAAGTCTAAGCCAACAAGCAAGTGATAAAGGAGTAATATATTTTTCGTATATAATACGATGCCAAATACCATCCTGTGTCAAGACTCACCAAAGAGTTTTTTACGCCAAGGCTTGCTTGAATAGAGCAATATTGTGAAGTCCCCAGCCACCTACCTCTTTTGTCTTTGTGATAATATCCCATCGACGAAGATTAAGAGAATGATTTATGTTGTTTCCAGTCCATAGAAAAGAAAAAATCATTTATCTAATCTTATTCAAAATGGAGTGAGGGATGGTGGCAAGATCCATCTAGTAGATTTCCTGGCCTTCTAGCACCGATCTTAATAGAATGAATCTTCCACCCAGAGTGAGTCAACAATTGCACCAATGAGAAATGCGTTTTTCAAATTTTATTAGAAGCCAATTCCAATCAGTTTCTTTGTAACAATCCGATTAAGTAAATATCCAAGATATCTCAGACCCAGAGAGATCACATAGTATCCAAATGAAAAGATTAATTTAAAAGTCTCAATGTCTGCCGCTAGTAGTCCAGAGTAGTGAAAAGTGGATTTTGACTCATTAATATGAAATTCTCAATCGTGACAGAAGAGGTTCAAGATCGATTTGATTTCCTGCCATTCTCTTAGGTCCGCTTTTGTGTCTATGATGATATCATCCACAAAGAATAAATGTTTAACTTTTACCAATCTTGATACCTTAATGTCAGTGATAATCCCATCACGTTGACGCAACTTGAGAAGAATACTCAAACCTTCTAAGGCCAAAATGAATAAGAGTGGGGAGAGAGGACATCCCTGTCACATGCCTCTTTCATTTGAAAAGAAGGATGTAGCTTCTCCATTAACCAGAATAGAAATAGTTTCACTAGACATGCACCCCATGATCCAATTTTTGTATGGAAAGCCAAAACCGAATTGCAATAAAATCATTCTGAGATAGTCCCAATTGATACAATCAAATGTTTTTTTAAGATCAAGATTTAAGATCAAAGCTTATAATTTCTTTTTCTTTATGATGTGTAGTACCTATTGTGTTGATCCAATAGCATCCAATATATTATGAACTTTGATGAAGCCCAGTTGTTCCTCCCAGATAAGGTGATACATGCACGGTTTAATCCTATCAGCCAAAAGTTTTGTAATAAGCTTATAACAGAGATTGTACAATGCAATAGGCCTAAATTCACTGAAGGAATTTGGATTGTTTGATTTTGGAATCAACGTCAGAAAAGTAGATTTTAGAGCTTGACAAATTGTTCCTCTGAGTCTGGAATTTTCAACCAGTTCCCAAATATCGTCACTGATCAGATCAAAAAAATGGAGATAGAATTCAACTGTCCATCCATCCAGGCCGAGACTTTTATCCTTCTTAAATGTGTTGAGCGCCTTCCAAATCTTCTCTTTTGTGAAAGTTGCAAAGAGAAGTTCTGCCTCACGATCACTGATGATCTTTGGAAATAGTCTCATAATAGATGTTTGATCAGTAATGTTAGTAAGACCTTTATCTCGGTAGGCATTTTTGAAATGTTTGAGTGCCACATCTAGTAGATTTTCTTGTCCAGTGATAGAAACAGCTCCATCTGATTGTAGTGCCCAGATATGCTTGTGATTCCTTCTGTGACTCGCAAATTTGTGAAAAAACTTTGTATTGTTGTCTCCACAACTGATCCAGATGGCTCTGCTTTTTTTACGCCAATGTGCTTCCTCAATTAATAATATATTATTTCGTTTTGTCTCAAGGAGTTTCAAATAATGTTGAAAACTTATATGATCAATTCCCTTTTTCTTAGATATTTCTAAGATCAGAACTTGCATGTTATGTTCAAGTTGTGATAGTCTTTCAAAAGTCTTTGATATATGTTGTCAGGCCCACCATTTTACTTTTGATTTTAAAAATTTTAACTTTCCATCTAATCACCTATATACATCTGGCTCATTTTTAAAGGCTTCATCGGTCCATACATTAGAGACCAGTCGCTCAAAATCAAGATTCCCCAACCAAATAGGATTAAACTTAAAAGGGTAAGAAGAGCGATGAGAGTATGAATCCAATTGTAGAATAATGGGGGCATGATCCAAGATGTAAGGATATGAGACCCAAGTTATATATCTGTTAGCATGTTGTAGAAGTGAATCTAATAAGAATAAACGATCAAGGCATTTTGAAATACTCATTGTACCAGATCTACCATTTCTCCAAGTGGGGACCACCTTGGTCAATAAGAGATCGATCAAATTGTGTTGATGGAAAATATCACTGAACTGTGAGGTCGTTACGTTAGTGGAGGAATGTGTTCCCTAAATATCATAAGAAGATGAGGTGAAGTTGAAATCCCCCACCAGTATGAGATTTGGTTTTGCTAGAAGACCGGAAGCCGAAACCTTTGACCAGAAAGCAATTTTATCAAAACAAGGTCCATAAATGTTGAGAAGGTTGACTTGTCGCTTGTTGGCACAATAGGTTCCTGTGAATAATATGCCACCATGGAAAAAGAATGGCTTTAGATAAAAAAAATATAGGATCTCAAGCCAAAAGAAAACCACCCAAAGTGCCCACCAAATTTACTGCACTAACAAACCAGTGAGGCTTTAGTCCATTGATAAAAGCAAATAAACATTGTTCATCCACCAGGGTTTCCTGGAGAAAAATAATGCTAGGATGAATGGTATCAATCAGTCGCTGAAGAGAGGCCTTTTTTAGGGCACCTCCAACCCCATGAATATTTAGGGACAAGAGTATCATGGACATGACCTGGAAAGGGATTTAATACCTCTAAGTGCCCCAAGGTCAGCCAATTCAACATGTGGAACATTAGATAGAGTAATAGAATAGCAGGCTTTCCTCCAAGCACTGTGGGTTTTTATAGGCGAGGTCTCAAGTCCTAAGCCGCGTGACTAGGAGAAATCCTTTTTATTAGAGTCAGTAGATAGATCATGACAGGAAGTGGAAGGTAAATCTTGTAAGTCATTGATGATAGATTTACCTAAATAGGTAGGTAGAGGGACCGGAAGATGAAATTCTATTGTAGGAGGGACTGAAGAGGATAACCCGGTATTGTCAACACCCTATTCCTGTAGTGAGGAGAAAAGAGATGTAGTCCCAATTGTATTGTTGTTATTCAAAGAGAGAGATGTAGTAGGAAGGTTAACTTGATCGGAGGAAAGGTTTGGAGAAGAATCTGAGGGGACCTCACTAGTGATATGTGTCAGGGAGGAAGACGGAATTTAGATGATTGGTGAAAATAGTGGAGCAGGAGGACTAGACTTATTGGGTTCTACAACCACATATGGTGCATTATCAAGGGAGATGCATGATGTGGGATAAACAGTTTTTTTGGGGTCAATTCCTGGGATAGCAGAGGTATCTAAATGGTGTCTTTCCTAAGAAGAGAGAGTAAAATATAGAGTAGGACATAACTTTTTTATCTTACCCATGAGCATGTAAGGAGGAATCGGTTGTAGATCGGTAGTGTCCATCAGGTCCTTAGTCCCCTCATCCATAATTCCTTCAAAGCCTGGTGTATAGGATTCCACCCCCGGAGAATCATCCCTAGGTAGCTTGTGAAGGTAAGATCCTTCAAATTCCTCTTCTTTTGGGGCTCTTGTGCAGTCATGCCAGAGATGTCTTGTTTGATGACATGAAGAACATTGAAAAGGAATACCAAGGTAGTCTAGTCGTTGAGTCACCGATTGTCCTCGCCAGAAAATGTCTAAGGCATCCGGTAACCCAGCATGTATGTCTAGTTCGACCATAATCCTCGCCATTCTTCTACTAGAGCTCTTTAATATTTTTAGGTAAATAAAAATGAAGCACCCCAGTTCATTACCGATGGCCTCCAGTGCCTTCTCGGTCTAGTATTGTAGGGGAAGTTCGGGTAGAAGAACCCATACATGTCGAAACCGGAAAGAGCCCATTGATGGGTTAAAAGAAACCATCCACCTTTTAAGCATGATACTTCCACTACCAATGGTCCAGAAAGTATCAAGTATAAATTGTGAGTCCTATCGTGTGTTAAACATAAAACCAAACCACCCAAATGATAGGGAAATGAGCTACGGCACATATCCAAGAATTGGTAACCAGTTGTCTAAAATCCATTCCGGTAAGGAATCAAAGTTAAGAGCATGATAAGTAAACCTTCCCACAAGTCCACAGAAGGAGAGTCGAATAATTTCCTCTAAACTTGCATCTGAGCCCATGATCAGTTGTCATTTTCTCTTGTTAGGCTTCGACATTCTATTGGTGCTTGAATACTTGGGTAACCACGATGGAGAAAAATGAGCACGCTCTGGTAGACCTTTTGTGTGTCATTTTTCATCACGTCCAAGGGAGGATACCAGTCCAGGTAGTGGAGAAGAAGTTGGGAGAGTTACAGTGGTGGGCAGGCAAGGTGAAACAGTTTGCGGAGGAGTTGATAGTTCTGCCACCTTTGGTAAAATGGTATGGTGGGAAGATGTTGAAACTAAAGGAGCATATGATGGTGTGAAGAGATCAACACTCTTCTATAGGGATTCATCAGCCGCACTACTTAGTGCGTTGACCTCATCCTCCATTGGAAGGTGCTAGAAGGTCTCTACGATAGATGCCACCTCGTGCATGTAGTAAAGGGGAGCATGTTTCAAGGCATAAAAAATTGTGTATGAGTTAAGTAAATACCAATACTGTCAAGTATGTAAGAAATATAGTTATTTTCCAGACATGTAGAGTACAAAAGAGTGGCAGATTAGATGTTAAGGAGAAGGAAAGTCAATTAAGGAGCACAAGTGGAGGGTTCTAGTGAGTGAGATATAATGACGAGAAGGGATCTGACGGCCATAGTAGGCGCTCCAAGGCTTGGGAAATAACTATACCATAAAATTTGAGCTCCATTTCCAGTTAGGAAACCACAACAATCAAATCACCCTTAGTATCGAGCTCTTTGTGCATATATCTATATTTACTTAGATTAGGCCAGATGTAGGATTTGTTTTGATAGGTCCAAGTGTTAGCAACGCCGGATCTTATGGCCATAGTTATCTTCAGAACTAAAATGAACAGAGGGTTCACCTTCTCCTTTAAATCCGAGAACCCATTTCTATAAGAACCCTATTTAACTGTCGAAAAAAACGCCATTAAAGTCGAGCTCCCTGGTTCCTCTCCCCAGTTTTGTGAAGTTCTTTTGTTTTAAGAAAAGATTTTGAATATGGTGTTTCATAAAGAATATAAGACAAAAGATATGATAAGTCGTTTATTTTCTAATGTCACATTAAAACACATAGATATGTTTCTATAATTTTTTTAATGTAGTAAAACACCATTCGTAAAACACTTTTGCAAGTGTTATATGAAATGTTATGTTTCATAAATGTTGGTCACTATAATTGCTTAATTAAATTCAAACAACCAAGTGAAACATAAATTATCAACCCAGGGAAGTCTTTTGTTTCAAAGATAG